>CM076572.1:341521028-341821360 GCA_034641835.2 Pinus albicaulis
GCAGGTCTAGATCTGAAATAATGCAGTCTAACTGGATATTTTCATACATACAGTTGAATAATACAAGAAATTAAGGAATATCCTTCTTACAATCTTTCATGGAGAAGGGTTGGCCCTTTCCCTAAGAAAGTAGCTCAATACTGAGGGGATTGACCCTCACATTGTAACACTGCAAGAAATGACGCAGTTCCTGCAAGGGAATACGTTGTAGATGATGGGAGTACTTTGGCCAAGTTCCAAGATATGAAATTTTTCTCCAGAATCTTCCTTACTGACTTTCCAAAGGAATGGAGGCTCCCTCCTCTGAAAAATAAGTTGTTGTGAACCCCCACTGTAACACCCTACAACACAACGTTATACTACTGTAGAAATAACATTGTAGCTGAAGGATGATGCTTGGCCTCAAGCCTATATGTGGATAAATTCATTGCAATCTCCTTCAAGATGCCTCTTAAGAAAGGAGAAGGAATTCCTAAACAGGAATGCCTTGTGCTAAGCAGCACAACAATCTCAACTAAACAGTTGAAGAAAGCAGAATAGTCATGCGGACCAAAATACAATATTCAATTCATAAGATGTCTTGCTATGGTTTCCTTGCCCTCCTTTTAAACATGTGTGAGCCTTCTTGCCTTGGGCCCCACTCATTAGGGTTTCCTTCACCAAGGAATCTTCCTCCTACTTGCATTGCGTTGTCTCCATGGATGATCTCTTCCTCTCATACCAGCGCTGTTGACTTGGTCAAAATTGACCTTGTCCACATGCAATTGTCCTTGTTCACACATGAGAGTGTAAAATCCAGTTAGTATCATGATCCCTTTTCACACTATGAGGGATTTTATTCTTATTTTTATTATGCATGGTCCTCCTTAGCCATTTATTCATCTCCTAAGTGAAATCAGAAAAATTCAATATTCCAGTTTGCTGCATGCAAATTTTGGAATATTATATTCCTCCCCTCCCAAATGTTGCTTGTCCTCAAGAAAATACAAGGATAGAACTAATAATTCTTCCCTCCTCCTACTGTAGCATCCACATATGATGAATTCTTCCAAGGAATGAGATGTTGTCTCATCAATGAATCTCCATATTGTCCCCCCCAAGCACGCAAGCTAGCCAAATAGCTATCATCATGAATAAGTAAAGTACTCAAGGAGGAAATAAGGTGTTATCTAGAGGTCCCTTTGAGGTATGGGATCTGAAATTTATTTGGAAATATCATTCCCATGTGGATCCTCCATCCCCAAGCAATCACCCATACAAAATGAGTCACCTCCCAACATGGCAACTCCTGAGAATATTCCTCCACCTTTGGCTCATGAAAAGTAGGTGGGCTGAAAATCTGATCATGGTAGACAAATTAGCATACCCCATGTTGTCCTTCTCTCCACTCATGATAAGTGTAGAGCTTTTGCTGATCTTGGGTTGCAAATAGGTTGCCCTCAAGTGGCAAGAAGAAGACTAGATCTCCAAAGATTTCTTCTCCAACATTGTGAATCAAGCTAGCCCAAACCATCCCATATGTGATGGATATAAAATCATCACCATATGGAATCCAATCAATCCTATGGCCCACTTCATGGGAAAAAAAGTTTCTTGTTGTAGTGGCCATATCATTTCTCATGATCCCCTTGGAACATGCAATGCAAAAGTGTGGGAAATCTCTTTCCCCAAGGACACATCCAACCAATGTGTCTCTCCAATCATTCTCTCAATAAGAATAAGAACCATATCAGCAAATGAAATCATGATTAGAATATCAATGAGGGAAATACTGAAGATTTTATGTGGTGTTGGAAAGTACCAACAGTTTCCCAAATAGTTACAACGCAGTTTCCTCAACTGTTGCTTCAGAAAATTACATGGCAAGTTGTTTCTTGATATATGGTTGATTATGTATGTTATCACATCTACTAATGAATAGTAAATGGCTGGGTTCATCAATTGAACATACATGAAATGACAAAATACTTGCCCATGGCCATATAAGAGATGGTTTTCTCCATCATATAATTTGGCCCAATGTTGATCATGGAGCTCAATAAAAAGGTGGCCCCCTTGTGGAGCAATGCACTAAATAAAAATGGTAAGAGTGTGTCTCCAAATTGTCTCTAACTTTATTTCTACTTTCACTCAATTCAATTACCCTATTTAGTCTTCTTATCAATGCATTAGGTTCCTCCTGCGCTTCTTGAAGAAAAGAAATTATTGGTCTTGCTAAGTGTGAAAAAAAGCTTGAGTTCCATATACTAACTCATAAGGGAACTTATCAGTAGATCTTCTAGTAGTCATTCTCACTGCCCAGAGAGCAAATATCAGCTTTGAGTCCCAATTCTTCTGGTTCTCATTAATTTTTTTCTTCAAGATCTTGATCAATGTCTTGTTAGATGATTCTGCTAATCCATTTCCTTGAGGATGATATGATGTAGAATGAGACAAGATCACATTATAAGTTTGACAAAAATTTATGAATCTGACTGAGTTGAATACCTGAGCGTTGTCTGTTACAATTTTCACTGGACATCCAAACCTACTGAAAATATTCTTTTCTAGAAACTTCATTACTACCAGATCATTTTCTTTTTTGGTAGGAATTTCCTCCATCCATTTTGTAAAATAATCAGTGGCAGCCAGAATCCACTTAAACTGCCCACTTGATGGTGGATTAATTTCTCCAATAAAATCCAATCCCCATTATCTAAATGGTTCTTCAATAAAAACAGGAAGAAGAGGTAAAGGAGCTAACCTTTTCTTTTCTGCAAATAACTGGCATTTCTGACAACTTCTAACAACTCTGTACACATCAGCAAATAAAGAAGGCCAGTAGAAACCTGATTTAAGAATCTTATGAGAAGTTACTTTCCAACTGTAATGACCTCCACACAAACATTCATGGTACTCTTTAGTAACTTCCCTTGATTCTTCTTCTGTCAAACATAATAATAAGACACCAACAGGATCTTTCCAATATAATTTAGCATCAATTATAACATAAGGTTGAGCTTTAAGTTTTAGGGCTCTGTAATTTGCTCTATTAATTGAGGGAGGGCAAGAGAAGAAACATAAATAGTGAATAATATCCTTATACTAGTCTGAGTAGAGAAATTTGTACTTGATTGCTGACCTTGATTTAATCTGATTAGTCTCCTCAACCACTTCATCTAATGGTGCAAGAAAATTAATTCCCAGAGTTTGGAAATTAGATTCTGTTAGAAATTTAGCTAATCCCCGTCCCTTGACTAACTTAGTAGGCTTAATGTCCAAATCATACTCTTGGATTTTGGAAATACATTTTTCTCTTTTTCCCTCTACATCACTCTGAATCAGCACATCTTTTATAGCATAATTAGGTACATATGCTACTATTTGAGAACGAAGTACATAGGTCCTGAAAGCTTTCAATGATTTAACTAAAGCATATACCTACTTCTCTAGGATATTATATTTAAGCTCTGCATCTCTGAGGACTTTATTGAAAAATGCTACCAGTTGCTCTTTTCCTTCTTCCTTCTTCTGTAACAACACAGCAGCAATAGTGGAAGGTGATGCAAATGAAAAAATTTGGAAAGGTTTCAGGTAATCTGGACTAATAAAAAATGGAGCTTCTTGAAGAGCCTCTTTAATTCTGGCAAAGGATTCTCTTGCATCTTTGTCCCATTTTACTTCAGCATTATTTTTTAACATATTTGTTATTCTTCTGACAATCTCAGCATAATTTGTAACAAATCTTCTTAGAAAATTAATTTTCCCTAGAAATATTTGGATATCCTTTTTACTTCTAGGCAATGGAATTGTTTGTATAGCCTCAACTCTTGTTGGATCAATTTTCACACCTTGGTTTGAAACTATATATCCCAGCAACTTACCTTCCTCTAGAGAAAACAAGGATTTCTTAGGATTCAATGATAACCCAAATTTTCTACATTTCAGGAAAGCTTTCTGCAGGTGCTCCAAGTGTTCATCATCAGAACCTGAAAAAATAGTCACGTCATCCAAATATATGACTAAAAATTTTTCACCCACAAAAGCTATATCCATTGCCCTCTGCAAAGTAGCTCCTGCATTCATGAGGCCGAATGGCATCCTGGCATACATGAATTTTCCCCAGGGTGTAGTGAAGGTTGTTTTCTTCTGATCTCCTTTTTCAACAGCTACTTGGTTGTACCCAGAGAAACCATCAACCATGGATAAACTATAATCCCCAGTCACTTTCTGCAGGACATAGTCCATCTTTGGCAAAGGATAATTATCTTTCAAGGAGACTCTATTCAAGTTCCTGAAATCTACACACAATATTATCTCTCCAATTTTCTTCCTGACTGGGACCAGATTTGAAACCCACTCTGAGTACCTGAGTGGGACTATGATTTTTTCTTGTAAAATTTTTTTTACCTCTTTTTCAATCTGGGCAAGTAACAATGGATTAATTTGTCTGAGCTTCTGCCTATGTGGCTTAACCCCATCTTTCAGTGGTATTTTATGTTGAATAATATTTAAATCATAAGCCTTTAAATCTTCGTATGACCATGCAAAAACATCCATGAACTTCTTGAAAAGATCTACATACCTTTCTTTATAATCCTTAAGAACTCCTTTAAACAACTTGACTATTTTAGGCTCCTGCTGGGTTCTAAATTACAGTCCTCCATCTCTCCATCCTGAGATGCCTTCTTCTGATTTACTGCTACATCATTAGCATCAAACAATCTTTCAAGAGGAACCAAGCCTCTGGGAAATATATTATCCTTCAACTGCATTATCTTCTGGTCACCAATTGTCTACTTCAGGTTTCTAGGCACATCATTTTGATCACTTTGTTCACTTTCTAGATCAATTTCACTGTCTTCAAAATTTCCAATAATTGTTGAAAATTGATTGATTTGTTTATCATCTTCGAAAACCTGCCAATGCTTTACATTATCCGGGATTGAAGGCCTGTGTCGCAACTCAATTTCATATCTCAATCTTGGATTAATTGGTGGCTTAAATGTGTTGGCTGCAACTGCCAATGAATCTACCAATTTTGTTTTCTTCTCTTGGAAAAAATTGAATATTAAAGGCTTCAAAATAATTTTCAATTAGATCCCACACCTCATTTATAAGATCTCAATCTAGGATGCTTAGTCTGGCACAAATTCTTAATCTGTCTTATTACTAATTCAGAATCACCAAAAATGGAAACAGATTTAATTCCCATTTGTTTAGCAGTTTGAAGGCTCAAAATCAATTCTTTGTACTCAACCACATTATTGGTTGATTCAAATTCGAGTTTGAAAGAAAAAGGTAAAAGATTACCTTCAGGGGATATAAATATGAACCCAACTCATGTGCCTTCTTCAGAATATGCACCATCAAAATAACACTTCCAAATTTTATTTGAATGCAGCTCCTTATGTACACTTGTTGAAGAGAGCTAATTTTGTGAGTCTTCAAAAAATTCTACATCTTCATGCAGCATAAAACAAGAGATATCCCCCTTCTCTTGACCATAAATGGGGGAATTACCTGCATATTTCTTGGTGGTAGTTTTCATGAATCTTGTTTCTTTGTATAACCTCCTCTCTTCCCCATTGAAAACAGGAATGATGGCATATTTGAAATCCAATTTTAAGACACCTCCAAGCTTTTCTCCCCAAGATATAGACAACAGCATACCAAATCTGGCCGGAATATCTGCAACTACTACATCCATCATGATACTCTTGGTTGGAATTTGGGCCAAGGAAACAACCATGTCTTTGATAAGCCCTACACACTTCACCCTTTTTTAATCAAAATAATAGAGGTCTCTATATGGCTTAGTGATTTGTAAATTTAGGTCTTTCATCACAAATAATGGCATAAGATTATGTGATGCACCATAATCTAGCATACAATTATGTGGAATAGAATCATGCAAAAGTACTGATATATAAAAAGGTGGAACAGAAGAATCTACCTCTTCAACATGAGGCCCGAAAGTAACCACTAGTTTCTCTTCTTGCAAATTCACAATATCACCCACCTCATCAGACTGGGATAAATTAATAAACTCTGCAATTCTTTTCTTATAACCAGGTGTTTTAGCCAACTCAAGAAGAGGTACTTGAATTTTAACTTTTTCTAACTCTTTAGACAAACTAAAAGTTTGGTTTTGTTTAGTCAACTTTCAGATTCTTCTTGATTTTTGTTTGGATTTGCATGTTGCTCAGGAACAGTAACAATCTTCTCCAAAATATTAGAGTCATTAGACTTGTTTTGGGAAGCCTCAACTTGCTGCTTCTCTTTTTCTTTTACTGGATTCATGGGCTGCTTCCCCTTGTCTGATTGTTTTATTGAATTTTTCTGTTGTGGAGTCGCCATTGGAGAAGGGACTGAATCTGATTCTTTCTCTTCATCGTCCTGAGTTCTCAACCTCTTTTTTGATCTCAAGTCATAATTTTTATGCAATTCTGCTTGCATAAAATCAGTAAATTGTTTGCAGTAATCATCCATCTCTTCCTGATCAAATGAAATGTCAGCTTATTTACATTCTTCGCATTCTTCTTATGCACCATCTTCCATATATATGGCAGAAATTTGATCTTCAGCTTCTTTCTGATCATCATCAACAGACTGAGAAGGTGTTGCTTCTATATATAAGGGTGCTTGAACTTGATCCTGATCTCTTCTTTCTCTCTGCAAAATCTGCAGGGGCTACTTCCTGAATTGGGGATTAAAAACCCCTCTGTTTTGCTGTGTAAGTTTCTTGTTATCCAATTCCATATTTACTAATTTGTTTGACAAATTTTTAATGACCTTAGTCATGTCATTAATCCTTTGATCTTGTAATGACTCTTCCTTAGCTTTACCTTTATCTTGAACTGACTGCTTTTCTTGAGCTTTCCCGGCAGCAGCCATCTTTGCTTCAATATCAAAAGCATCCATTTGGATTTTTTCAAGAGTAGGGGACCTTCTTTCTCTCAAAGTAAAACTAAAATCTGATACAAATGCCCCAGCAAAAACAACTCTTGCTCCAATAGGAGGAGGTTTCATTTCTGCAGGCAAACTATTGTACAATTTATTGAATCTTTTAATGAAATCAGACATATTTTCATCTGGTTTTTTCTTAATAGCATTAAACTCCGTCAAAGAATAACCATGGTCTCTCTTTTCACCCCATCTTTGGATGAATTGTCTTCCTAACTCATCCAAATCATTAATAGAGCCATTTGGTAATCCTTTATACCATTTTCTTGCCTCTCCACTTAGAGACTGCACAAAAAGTCTCATTACTACATCTAGATGTTCAACATTAAAAATTTTAGCAAAATTTCAAAACAAAGGCAAGTGTTGTTCTGCAGTTATTTCATCTTCACCAGTAAATCTAGGAAGAAAATTAAGATACTCTTGAGGTATTGCATTCATTAGTTGAGGAAGATTTAATGGTGCATATATGTTCATCAATAAAGCAGGGGCTGCCATGTTTATGCCCTGATTGACTGCTCCTTGAGTAGTGGGAATCTGTGTACCAGTTGTAGGTGTGGATGAATGAGGTGAAACAACTGATAAGGGAAGGAGTTGATAAACTAAATCAAAAGAACTAGCAATTGTATTAGGCTGAGTTTCTGTAAATGTGAATGATACAGATTCAAAAGACTACTCTTATAACCTTGGTTCTTGGAAATGAATGCATGGAGACAAGGATTCTTGTTCCAAGAAAGTGAGTTTCCAGGAAATATCCTTGGATGAGAGAGTATGAGAATTGTTGCTAGGTGCAGGCAGTGTGGCATCAGGTGTAGAAAGTGTTTTTGATTTCTGGCCCTTTTTAGAAACCAACTTTTCTGGATTTGAAAGGGTAGGAAATTTCTGCTAAGAGGTATCTGACCTCGTATGTGGTCTCATATAAGCTAGAATTGGAAAATGAAAACACAACTTTTAATATTTCCTCCTCTATGAACAACCAAAGGAAATATAAGCAAAACCCAGGGAAAAAACTTTTCTTCTTCGTCCCTGCCAACGGCGCCAAAAAATATTGTACCTTAAGAGACAATCCCTTAGTTGTGATAAGGAATCAGTGCTTAAGACATTTATATGATTATGTCACAAAATTATTTGTCTCTATTTAATCACCCTCAAGTATTTATCATTAAACCCTCAAATATAAAATATAATGAATGTCTCACAATGTTATTATTTGCTGATGTTGAATGAAATGACCAAAAGAAAATGAAAGAAAGAAGCCCAAACTGATATTTTGTTACACATAATATATCATCTCAAACTCCAGAAGAATTATATGAAGGAAAATTTAAAATGAAGGAGCGTTAATTAAGGGTTTTAACTCTTGCTTACATAAGTAAAAAGAGACATGCTGCTCATTACTTCGTCTTATTCAAAGATAGAAAAAATAGAATGTAAACTTGAATACATATCAACATAAAAGGATTCCAGAAACTTGCTTCTCACTCATTAACCTTTGAAATATTTGAGTACAAAAATATAGTCTGAAGGTCCAAAACTCGGAACCTTTCTTCTTCTAAACTATTACATTAAATACAATAAAAAAGCAGTTTGAAACTACTATAACTAATCCTAACTACCTCAACTCCTGAGGAGTTTGTAAGCTATCTATTACATACCCTCAAAACGTCTTATTACAATTACATCATCTTTGAAAGAGTACAATAACATAAAAATTAACATCCTAATCTATATGTTGAATGTGAATTGACGACGACGTTGCTACATTTCCTGGATTAGCTGATTTTTCTTTCTTCGAAGTCAAAGGGTCCTTTGGAAAATCCGTCGTCCAAGCTCTGCACTTCTTCCATATCTCTACTTTTGTTCCAGGTGAATGTACCAGGTTGTGATACTCCAATCTGAAAGCAGTAATTCGGTTGAAAGATGGCCTTTCTGCAAATAGGGTTTTTACCAACCACAGCAGCTGAAAATGTCTCTGAAGAAAGTTGATTACTATTGCTCCCTTGAGCACTTGAGTCTTTTCATGTGTATTATCAACTTTAATTTTTGTCAATACTAGTAAGTTTTCATAAGAATCCCATGAAAACAGACCTCCTCCAAGTCCCCAACATTAAGGCAGACCTACTCTTGTCACCTTGTCAAATGACTTATCAAACTGACTTATTGCTTCTTTAATTTCTATCAACGTATTTTCTGTGGCTTTCCTGTAATCATTCTTGACAATCATCTTATTGATCTATACTGCATATAGGATTCTATCTTTGATCTCGTTTTCTTCTAAATCTTGATCTCCTTTTGAATTAATAAATTCAATGAATCTTCTTACCCAAATAGCCCTATTGATTGTCTTATGTTTATCTATCATGACTTGTTCTTCAAATTCCTTGATGAGACTTTTCTCTTCTACAACCACCATCAAAAAGCTCCAAATTGACTTCATTTCTGAAATGATATCATTCCAAATGATATCTTTTGCCTGTATTAAAGATATGTTTCCTTTAAATTTTTCTTTGGGACTTTTGATCTCAGCATTAGCATTCTGACTGTCCATCTTGTATTTACTGGCTTCATTTTCTGCAGCTTGAATAATCTTTGATGCAGTCTCTAAATATGCTTGAGCCTTTTTCCAATCTCTTTCTGTCATCTGCAATTCAGTATTCAACTGAGAAATCTGTGCTTGTGGATCCTCATTACTTGAAGGAAAAACAAAAGTACAAGAATGATTATCAATATGATTTTGCAGTGATATTGCAGTTTGCTTTATTTTGGAGATTTCTTCCTCCTTTTGCATAAGCTATTGTAGAAGATTTTCTTTCTCATTCTCTACCTTTGCAACCTCTGCAACCCTTGTATGTTCTCCTGTAGGAAATTTTAACTTTTTCTTCAATGTAGATATCCCTGCTTCAGCACTTTGCAGAATTTTTTGCATAGTATTCCTATCATTAGGGTCCACTCCAATCTTTACTATGATTTTCTTCAGCTCCTCATTCTGAATTGTTAAAGCCCTAGAGTTGTATTTCTCTAAATTTAACTGCTTAATTACTTTTCCAAGCATATTCTTTTCCTTCATTTCCATTGCATTAGTCTTTGTCAGGTCATTTAAAATTAACTGACCTGTTTGCATATGTAGGTTCACTGTATCCAGCAATGGGATTTTCTTCACATCTACAATCACATTTACAGTATTAAAATTTTTAGAAGAATCAATTGAAATATCTGTAGGATGTGATAGGGAAATTCTGAATTGACCTTTCTCAAGATCCATGGCAGTCAAAAGTCTTGTTTGATTTGGAGCAATTTGATATTCAGCTTGGGCCTCCATGCTGGCCTTCATCTTCTGGTTCCTCTCTGCAATTTGAGAAAACATATGTTTGATCAGAGGTACTTTCTCATGAGAGCTCTCATGTCTTCAGGGTGAAGTAGGAATGTTTTGTTCCTCTCCCAGTTGTAAAGAAAAACCAGGTTGATTATATGCAAGTTCTTCATTAAACGTTGTCCTCTTCTCTGCTCCCTTCTCCTCATCTTCTAAATCAACCACTGTTTCTTTGCCTATTTTACTTGATTTTTCTGAAATGACAGGAGTATGAATATTCGAACCTGTTTAATTCATATCACCTTTACTTGCCATCTTCTCTAAATCTAGCCTGCTTTCATGAATGAAAGTTGAATACCCATTATCAATTCTTCTATTGGAAATAACATTTTGAGGGTCATAAGCCCACTTTTCCCCTAACAGCAAATGCATCTCATCTAGAATTCTAGTAACTTCTTCAAATGCTTGTGTCATATTAACTATGAAAGGACCTACAGTCATGGGAATTTTGAACATATGCCCCTTTTTTATGGGCACAAAGTGAACTTGATCAACATTTAGACTTTGTCGAACAATCTCCAAAGAAAATAGCCTCATAGGTACAAACACTGGAAGTCTATAAGGCTCAACACTTGCTCCATACAGCCTAATTTTGGAATAATCCTCAAAAACAAACCAATCTCCAAATTTACAGTTTTCCCCTAAATTCAAGAATTCCTGAGCTTTGGGTAAGAAACAAGGGGGAGGAACTCCATTCAAAACTTTATATGCAATTGACATGAAGTAACTGGAAAAATCAAACAATCCAGTTTCATTTTTTTCTCTTATTACTATATATGTCCAGAACACTACTGATTGCCTCTTCTTATTCATATCCATAATATTCAGACCCGGATGCATGAACTCCTCTACATTTTGATATAAGAACAAGTAAATAATTAATGAAGGAAACCTGAAAGAACATGTTAATGATAAGCTCATGAGTTGTGAATTGATTGCTTCTTTCCAATAGGATGGAATATCCAGCACCATTCCTGGCTTCATAATCATGGAAAACATCCCCAAGATTGATTTATCCACTGTACTGTCATCATATTTTCCTAGAATATTTACAATGCTGCTCAGTACTGGCTGAACCTCAGTATCAAAAATTTCCATAGGAAAAACTTTGTTGTCAGGCTAAAATTGTTGTGTGATAGGATTTAGGAAATGAATAAACTAATTAAAATTTTGACCTGCAAGGCTATCATAATACACTACCAAAGAATCATCGGAGAATTGAACATATGACTCTGACTCAGGGTAACAAAGGGCTTGGCGAATTAGTTGGGTAGACACTTGTAAGACATTCTCTTCCTGAAAGTTCATCACAAAACATTTCCCAGGACACATAAAAGATACCAACCAATATATAAATTCAGGAAAAAGATGGGTTTTAGGGATACATGCAGACAACACACCAGACTTTGCCATGGCAGTATAAATCGAGGAAGCTTTGTCATTCAAGAGAACTTGCTGGTAAAACGGAAGGTGAACCAAGGAAAAATTAGTGTCTTGGATATCCCTCTCAGTATCCATGAGAGGGATATGACTAGAAGAACCCGACAAGGATTAGCGTTTAGCCATGATTAAGAATTATGATGTTGGACGACTTACAAGGTGGCCAATTCTTGATAGGGTGACAGAAAACTAAACAGGACGCAACACAAACCAATTACAAACAACAACTTAATCGAAAATGGCTTCGAAAAGAATGAGAATTTCATTTAAATAGGTGGTGTATCTTTAAACTTAAATGCTGACAAGATGCGCCAACAGACCGTTAAGTTCACCTGACATGGAAGACAACTGTAACCAACTCAATGCCTTAAGTCATTGCGGGGGGTCTTGAAGTACGGAGAATTATTTTGGCTTGTGCCCCCGCAATCAATCTCCACCGTTCATCTGTGTTACTCCCGCAGTCAACATAGTCAAATGTGGAGGCACCCTCCATCTTAATTCGTGCGCTAGTAGTGCCCGCGGGTTGAGTCCTTTATTCGGAGCTCGAGAAATTATCGCATCTCGCTCGATAAAATAATCGACATTTAATCTTTTAGGTCGAGACCCACTTTCATAAAGTCAAAAGTGTTTAAAATTTTAAATCTAATACAACAAACAGGAATATTTTTATGCTAAAGTATAAAAACTTTAGTACTTTAACATGTTTTAACAATTTTCTATTTTTTTTTATATTTTCAAAATTGAAAATAAAAGGATATTGCAAACGATCCACAACGTCTGGCTCCACCTGGGGATAGTGTTTTTTTCCACGAAACACTAAGAACCTGCAGATCAGTGCCTTCACTTTGGGCATGCAGTCAAATGATGTTTGATGAAAAATATACAATGAGGAAAACTGAATATGTACAATGATGAACCTGCTATTTTCAGTGCTGGAAATAATGTTTCAGATATTGCCCATTCACAGGCAGTCCTACTAATTCTGCATCAATATTTTCCAGCATAAAAGTGTTATTTGATCTAACTTCAGTGATTTTGTAAGGCCCATACCATAGAGAATCAAACTTACCATGCTTCCCCTTCTCCTCTCTTCTTTTATCCCATCTTAATACCAGATCTCTAGTTTGGAACATAATCTCCTTTGCCTTTCTATCAAAAATGGACTTCATTTTCTCCTGATATGTGACCAAATTTTCTCTGACTTTATTTTTTCTTTCACTCAATTATATTACCCTATTTAGTCTTCTTATCAATGCATTAGGTTCCTCTTGCACTTCTTGAAGAAAATAAATTACTGGTCTTGCTAACTGAGTGGGAAACAAAGCTTGAGTACCATATACTAACTCATAAGGGGAATTACCAGTAGATCTTCTACTAGTCATTCTCATTGCCCAAAGATAAAATATCAGCTTTGAGTCCCAATTCTTCTGGTTCTCATTAATTGTTTTCTTCAAGATCTTGATCAATGTCTTGTTAGGTGATTCTGCTAATCCATTTCCTTGAGGATGATATGTTGTAAAATGAGACAAGATCACATTGTAAGTTTGACAAAAATTTATGAATCTGACTAAGTTGAATACCTGAACATTTTCTGTTACAATTTTCATTGGACATCCAAACCTACTGAAAATATTCTCTTCTAGACACTTCATTATTACCAAATCATTTTCTTTTCTGGTAGGAATTGCCTCCACCCATTTTGTAAAATAATTAGTGGCAGTCAGAATCCACTTAAACTTCCCACTTGATGGTCGATTAATTTCTCCAATAAAATCCAATCCCCATTGTCTGAAGGGTTCTTCAATAAAAACAGGAAGAAGAGGTAAAGGAGCTAACCTTTTCTTTTCTTCAAACAACTGGCATTTTTGACAAATTCTAACAACTCTGTACACATTAGCAAATAAAGAAGGCTAATAGAAACCTGATTTAAGAATCTTATGAGCAGTTACTTTCCAACTATAATGACATCCACACAAACATTCATGGTACTCCTTAATAACTTCCATTGATTCTTCTTCTGTCAAACATAATAATAAGACACCAGCGGGATCTTTCCAATATAATTTATCATCAATTATAACATAAGGTTGAGATTTAAGTTTTAGGGCTCTGTACTTTGCTCTATTGATTGAGGGAGGGCAAGAGAAGAAACACAAATAGTGAATAATATCCTTCTACCAGTCTGAGTAGAGAAATGTGTTCTTGATTGCTGACATTGTTTTAATCTGATTAGTCTCCTCAACCACTTCATCTAATGGTGCAAGCAACTTAATTCCCAGAGTTTGGAAATTAGATTATGTTAGAAATTTAGCTAATCCCTATCCCTTGACTAACTTAGTAGGATTAATGTCAAAATCATACTCTTGGATTTTGGCAATCCATTTTTTTCTTTTTCCCTCTACATCACTTTGAATCAACACATCTTTTACAGCAGAATTAGGTACATATGCTACTATTTGAGAATGAAATACATAGGTCCTGAAAGATTTCAATGATTTAATTAAAGCATATACCTACTTCTCTAGGATATTATATTTGAGCTCTGCATCTCTGAGGACTTTACTGAAAAATGCTACTGGTTGCTCTTTTCCTTCTTCGTTCTTCTGTAACAACACAACAGCATTAGTGGAAGGTGATGCAAATGAAAAAATTTGGAAAGGTTTCAGATAATCTGGACTAATAAAAACCAGAGCTTCTTGAAAAGCCTCTTTAATTCTAGAAAAGGATTCTCTTGCATCTTTGTCCCATTTTACTTCAGCATTATTTTTTAACGTATATGTTATTCTTCTGACAATCTCAGCATAATTTGGAACAAATCTTCTCAGAAAAATAATTTTCCCTAGAACTCTTTGGATATCCTTTTTACTTCTAGGCAATGGAATTGTTTGTATAGCCTCAACTCTTGCTGGATCAATTTTCACACCTTGGTTTGAAACTATATGTCCCAGCAACTTACCTTCCTCTAGAGAAAACAAGGATTTCTTAGGATTCAATGATAACCCAAATTTTTTGCATTTCAGGAAAGCTTTCTACAGGTGCTCCAAGTGTTCATCATCAGAACCTGAAAAAAATAGTCACGTTATCCAAATATATGACTACAAATTTGTCACCCACAAAAGTTATATACATTTCCCTCTGGAAAGTAGTTCCTGCATTCATGAGGCCGAATGGCATCCTGGCATACATGAATGTTCCTGTTGGTATCCTGTGTTTTGATCTTTTTTCAAATCAAAAGACAATGCAACATCATAATGGCGATCACGGTGGGACACTGAGTAAAAACCTTAAAAAAAAACACTCATTGTCCAGTACAACATAAGTAAATTTCTTCAAGCACTACCAAGCATAATGGTAATCATGATAGGACTTATTTCAATCAGTGACAAACTAATTAACCCTTAGGATTCTCATAGAACCTTATCAAACCTTGAAGGAATCAGTTACCAAGCCGTAAGAGTGAACTTTGTATGTTTTTGACACCTTAGCTAAGTGTTAAATCAGATTTAGGACACTCTCATAACCCATAGGACTGAAAAAACTCAGAAAAACCCAAAAATGTTTCAGTTTGGCTTCATAATAAACATGGTGGTGGAACCATCCAATATTTTACCTTCATAGAAGCTAAAAAGTTTCCACCTGGCGACTCCACTAGCCTCAGTAGGCCTATTACTCATCTAGGTCTCTAGATATCTTTAGGGTTGTGTTAACCAGCCTTGAACAAGTTTAGAAGCCTAGTCCCATACTATATAAGACATTGTGAGAGGTAAAACTTCCAAAAAACAATCCCTAAAACTTTAAACCCCTCTCATTTTTGAAAATCAGTCTGGCTTCACATAGGATCAACACTAGATCCCATCCAGACCCTAATCCTCCTTTAATAATTGACAATCTAGAAAGAATTCTGTGGCAGACTTCTAAGTCTGGAAAATCAGCTGCTGATAGAAACCTCTTAAGAACAAAATCTGTCCCTGAAAACCTTGTTGTCTTAGAGGATTCACACTTCGATTTACATCACACAAAGAACATCTTTAGAACTAGATCTCAAGGGGATTTAAACCAAACCGATCTTGACATTGCAGATTTGCAACAGAGCTTTAGTAGAGAAGACTCACCTTCCACTCCTCCTGATTCCCAGCTTCTTCATCACTTTAGCCTTTTTCATAACAAATCTGCTCAAAACTAGTTTGTTGGCCCAAGTGTTTCTTCCACTCCAATCCATACTACCACTGTTCAAAACACCCATTTTCAGCCCATTTTCCCCCTTGTAAAACCACCTTTTGTAAATCCACCTTTCTTTGCAGCCATGGAAACATGGTATGCCCCATTAGTGTTACCACAACCTCTGCTTCCCTTACCAAATGATTATCAATAAAAAATTCCTCATTTCACTGCAAAAGAATCTACAACAGCTCAACATCATGAAGATAGGATGGAAGATGCATTTGATTACATGGAGATAGAAGAGGAAACCATTAAGATGAGATTTTTGGCACAAAGTTTAGGAGGATATGTAAATAAATGGTTTAAAAAATTACCTCCTAATAGCATCAATGATCTCCCTTCTTTGCATCAAACATTCATCAACAAATGGGAACTCAAAAAGAACCCTCTCCAAATACTAGCAGAGTATAGCAGCCTTAAAAGAAATCAAGGAGAGAGTGTTCATGACTATTCCACTAGGTTTAATAGTGTTTACAATGCTCTTCCACCTCACATGAAACCTCCCCAAGGCATGGCCTTAGTAAGATACCCTGAAGGATTTGATGTTGAAATGGTTTATCAGCTAAGGGAGAGAGATTACTTAACTCTAGAAGACATGTAGAGAGGAGCTGTGAGTGTAGAAGAAAACATAATTGAGAAACGAAATAGGTTGAGATCAGAGAAGAGGGTAACTTATAAAGATGACATTGCACCCTCAACCTCAACTTCTGACACTAAAATTGATAACCTGGTGAAGGTAATGGAGAGGATGCTTGAAAAGATCAATTTGAATGATAGAGTGCCACCAAGAGAACCTCAAAAAAACCAAAATAGAAATAGAAATCATAATTATAGAAGAGAAAACAATCAAGACAAGCAAAAAGAAAATGACCTATAGATTAGACCTCCCTTCCAAAAAAACTATGTAGATCAATATGAGGAAGATAGGGAGATTGAAAGGTTGGGAGAAGGTCATGTGAACTTGAATGGATCAGACAATGGGGATGATGTTTTCCTCACTGAAGAAGAACAAGGTTTCTTCTCCTCTGATCAAAATACAAACACCTATGAATATTTTGATCATTATAGATTGGGGTTTGAAAATGAAATCATGGAGGTGCACAAACAATATGATCTTAGGAGCAAAGGGAACACAGACAATTCAAAAGATAAAAAAACTAGCACTGCTGTTAACAAAAATGCAGAAAAATAGCCTAAGAAAACAGCAGAAAAACCAACATTTTGGCTAAAAAACCAGTTTCAAACAGAGAGAAGAGAAGCCACCCAAAGGTTGAGCAAAGCATCCCTAGCACTTCAGCTAGTGAACCTAACAAAACAGTCCCAAGTATCAGTCCAAACAAAGTTCAGCAAATCAAAATTGCTGAAAGGAATTCAATTGAAAAGATAGATGTAAATATGACCAAATCAATTGTTCCTTTCAGCTTTGAGGGAGAGATTGCAAATATAAAAATTACCATCCCTCTAGCTGAACTATTAACCCAAGAAGTGTACAAAAACCAAGTTTTGAAAGATTTGAACTTAGGAAGTGATACCGATACATTAAACTTGACAGATGACAAGCCTGAATTGTTATTTGGTCTAGAAGTTGAAGGAAAATACCAAGAAGGGGCTGTCCCTCCCTTCTATGTTAGCTTGAACATACATGAGAAAATTTTACACAATGCCATGTTAGACTCTGGAGCTTCACATAATCTTATGCCCAAGGTAGTAATGGAAAGCTTAGGCTTAGAAATTACTAAATCATACAAATATCTATATTCCTTTGATTCAAGTAGAGTCAAATGTTTGGGTTTAATCAAATATTTGTGTGTTAACTTATCTCAAATCCCTGCTAAGAGTCTAGTTATGGACATAGTTGTAGCTGACATTCCCCCTAAGTATGGCATGCTTTTATCAAGATCATGGGGAGCCAAACTTCAGGGAAGCCTTCAAATGGACATGTCTTATGCCACCATCCCTTTTTTTAACCAAAAAAAAAGATTATACAGGGAATCGAACATGAAATACATGGTGAGAAACATAGATAAACCAAACAACTCTCCAATCTATTCCATTTAGTAAAGCTTAGATTCTTTTATCTTGTACAATGAAGATGAAATCACTCAACAAGGAAATGAAAACATAGACCCAATCAGTTCACCAGAACAATCAAATCTTCCCTCAAATCAAATTCAAACCATTGAAAATCAACAGCAACAAGAAAATGAGAATGAGGCAGATACTCTTTGGACAATAAACTTCGATGGGTCATGTAATAAAACAAGTGTAGGGGTAGGTGTATGGATTCAAAACACAAATCAGAGTTATTCATATAAGTTATATTTTCCATGCACCAATAATATTGCTGAGTATGAAGCACTTCTCCTTGGCTTACAGTTGCTTAAACAATTACAAGCCCAGAAAATATCAATCTTAGGAGATTCTGAACTTATCATAACACAAATCAAAGGAGAATATTCAGCTAAAAACCCAAGACTTAGAGAATATGGAAATGATGCCCTTGATTTACTAAAGACCTTTGAAAAATATGAACTCATTTTCATTCCTAGAGCACAAAACCATTTAGCAAATGAACTTGCTTTCAATGCCAGCAACTGCCAAATACCTGAGATAAATGAACAGTTTAGTGTAAAGGTAAAACACAAGCCTGTAGTGCCTGATAATGAGGATCACTGGCAAGTGTTTGATTCAGAAAAACACATAGATGATTTCTTAAAATCAGAAAATGATTTTTCCATACCAAAATCAGAAACCAGCCATAAAAAAAACTGTTTGTATATTGAACAAATCCCAGAAGTTGAAATAACACATTCTGCTGATATAAATCACTGTGAGAACCCTTTTAAAGCAGAATTAATTAAAAACGCAGACCAAAAAGACTTGGAAGTCTTACATTACAGAAATGATGCAATTCCAAGAGGTCTCACACCTTTTGAACACCTTTTTGACTTTAATGATGTATTCGAAGAACCAAGAATGGAGCCTGTGGAAACAGATGTGGAAGAACATAACATAGGAAGCCTAGCGGAACCCAAGATGATTAAACTGTCCAGCACTCTCCCATCTCACATAAAATTGCAATACATAGATTTTTTCAAAGAATTTAGAGATGTGTTTGCTTGGGGATACCAAGATCCGAAATCTTATGATACTAGCATCATCCAGCAGAAGATTCCTTTGAAGGAAAATCAAAAGCCTTTTAAACAAAAACTAAGGAGAATAAACCCTGTTTTATTACCTTTAGTTAAGGCAGAAATTGAAAAAATGCATGATGTTGGGAATATAGTAACAATTATATATTCAGAGTGGGTATCAAACTTAGTTTCTGTTAGGAAAAATACAGGGGAAATCAGGCTATGTATTGACTTCAGAAATCTAAATAGAGCCTCCCTAAAAGACAACTACCCCTTACCCAAGATGGAACATATACTTCAAAGGGTAGTTGGGTCAAAAAGGATATCACTGTTAGATGGGTTCTCAGGCTATAATCAGGTGTTAGTGCTCCCAAGTGATCAGCATAAGACTGCATTTACTACACCTTGGGGCACCTTTATGTATGTCAAAATGCCATTTGGTTTGATGAACGCAGGCGCCACCATCCAAAGGGCCATGGACATAGCCTTATCTGAAGATATCGGCTATTTCATAATCATTTACCTTGATGACATAATCGTTTTCTCAAAAAATGATGAAGAACATTTGATTCACTTGAGAAAGGTTTTTGAGAAGTGTAGGAAATTTGGCTTGTCTTTGAATCCCAAGAAGACACTCTTTGGTCTCCAAGAAGGTAAACTTCTTGGTCACATAATTTCAAAAGAGGGAATCAAATTAGACCCTAAAAGGATAGATGGCATATTGCAAATCAGCCATCCAAGAAGCCTCAAAGAATTATAATCTTTCATTGGAAAGATAATTTTTTTGAGGAGGTTTATCCCCAACCTTGCTGAGCTATTAAAAAACATTACAAACATGCTTAAGAAATATGTAGGTGTAAAATGGACTTTACTAGCTAAACAATCATTTGAATTGGTGAAACAAGCTCTCACTCAAACATGAGTTTTGATTAGTCCAGATTTCACCAAAGACTTTTGCATCTTTTCTTTTGCATCTGAGCATACAATAGTTGCAGTTTTACTTCAAAATAATTACTTGGGGCAAGAACAACCGATATCCTTCTTTAGTAGGGCCTTAGGAGATTCTCCTCTCAAATATAACATCATGGAGAAGTAAGCCTTAGCATTAGTGAAAGCATTAAAAGACTTTAGGGTCTATATTTTACACTCTCACATAATTTATTTTGTTCCACATACTGTTGTCAAGGATATTCTAAGTCAAGACCCTCATGGTAAAAGGGGAAAATGGATTTCAACTATTCTTGAATATGACTTAGAAATTAGGCCCACCAAATTGATTAAAGGGCAGGGATTAGCGAAGCTGATGGCTGAATCAAACTTCCAAGCACTAGATATGAATATGGTAGATGTGATGGAAGAAATAGAATAATTCACTACCCCTTTTATTGAAGAAACATTTTTGAATTCTCCTTTCTATGCTGACATCATTTATGTTCTTTTATATTTGAATTCCCCTCCTTCTTTGTCTAAAACTAAAGCTATATTTTTGAAATAGAAAGCTTTAAGTTATTGCATCGTAGATGGTGTATTGTATTGGAAGAATGTTGTTGGAATTTTGCTTAAATGTTTACTTGAAGACGATGCAGGAAAAATCATGCATGAGTTGCATGAAGGAGAATGTGGAGGACACCTCTACTAGAAGACCACAGCAAACAAAATTCTTAGATCTGGTCACTATTGGCCACCCTTTTCCTAGACACTCAAAAGTTAGTCATGTCTTTCCATAAGTGTCAAATTTTTGATGGAAAAAGAAAACTCCTTCCCTTACCTTTACATCCTATCAATGTTGAGACACCCTTTCAACAATGGGGCTTGGACTTCATTGGGTAAATTCACCCATCTTCATCGGCCCAACATAAGTGGATTCTCACTGCCACTGACTACTTTACCAAGTGGATAGAAGCTATACCCTCTAGGAATTCTACTGACTCTGTCATTATCAAATTCATTGAAACAAATATCCTATCCAGATTTGGTTGTCCTAGAAAAATCATGACAGATAATGTTGCTGCCTTCAACTCTAAAAGAATGGTTGATTTTTGTCACAAATACCACATTACCTTGGGCCACTCTACTGCCTACTATCCCCAAGGAAATGGATTAGCTGAATCCTCTAACAAGAGCCTCATCAATATCATCAAGAAGCTTTTGGAGAAGAATCAGAAGTCATGGCACAGTAAGTTGGTTCATGCCTTATGGGTTGATATATTAACTACAAAGAAATCAATAAATATGTCCCCTTATCAGCTGGTCTATGGCATGGATGCAGTCTTTCCAACCTCATTAGGAGTTCCAGTCATGAAACTCATCAAAGAAGTGCAGATTGAAGAGAATGATATGCAGAGAATAATCAACCAAACAATTCATTTATAGCATACTAGAGAAGAAGTCTATGAAAGAACACAGTTAGTCCAAGAAAATATCAAGAAACTCTTTGATAAAAGGACTAAGTCAAACAATTTCCAAGTTGGAAATTTTGTCCTTAAATGGGATTCGAGAAGAGAAGAGAAGGGAAAGCATGGTAAGTTTGAGAACTTGTGGAAAGGACCCTATATTATTCATGCTGAGAGAGGTCACAATGCATTTTTCCTAAAGGAATTGAATGGAAATATTTATATGGAGGTCCTGTCAATGGCAGGATGCTCAAGCATTACTTCTGCCAAGAGTCATAAGTTTCAAAGAATTTTATTTTCCATTGTAAATATCATTGTTAAACATTGCATTCAAAGTTAGAAAAATAAAAATATAAAAACAATAGAAAAGAGAAAAGAGGGAAAATTGTAAAACAAGAAAGGTACAGCCCCATACCAAAAAGAGAAATAAAGTCTGAAAGTGTGCAAGCTTAGATGCCACTCCTAAAAAACACACTTCTAGTTAGTCATACAAATTAATCATGACTGATTAGTTTTTCAATTTACTGTTGATAGGTAAGTGAATTAGATTTTCCAAATAGCTCAATCTTGGCTTATCAGTAAGGTAGATTAGGTTAGAAGAAAGAAAGTTCAAACATGCTCAAAATTTGAACCAGGAAAGAAAGAAAAACAGCTCAAACAAAGTCAAAATCAGAGCTGAAGAAAAAGAGAAGGATGTTCTTAAAACTTTCAGATCTTAAGCCTTCACATTTTGTTTTAAAATTTTCTGCAAATTTTAATGTATGTGCAGCTTGTTTTTATGCCATAGATCAGCAACAAGTTAGACTATTCAATCTTGGCTTGTTTGCTTTTAAATTTCTGCTTTTGAATTTAGAGAATAAAAGTCTGTCAGACAATCTAATATTGACAGACAGTAGTTAGGTAGAGAAACTTATGAACTCAACTTTTTAAACTGAGTTCATGGAGGAATAAGATTAGACTTAGATTATTATTATTTTTTCAAAAGAATAAAATGTTTTTGAAGAGATTTGGCCAGTCTAAATGCACTCTGAAAAGAAGAAAAAATGTTAGGATTATTAGGAATGGGTAGGTAGACTTATTGTTTTGATAGAATTCCATTGTTATAAATTGTTTCAGAGATCATCAAAAAGGAAGGTTACTACACAATGGATTAAGGCACTGGTTTAATGAAAGCCAAAGATTTGCAGCTGAGGTTCTAGACACCTAAAGAACCAGTTGTCTTCCCGAAGTGGAGCCACTGTTAGCCCCTGATAAAATCTGTTATACCAAGAAGTGGCTACTTTTGTTCTTCACAAACTCCAAGAGATAATTCCCCTTTGAGAACCTATCATCCTTGAAGTTTTTATGAAGATAACTAATCTTTTAGTTAATCTTCATTGTTGTTTCCCTCATAAACCTGAAAAATATGTTGTTTACTAAGAGAAGAAACTGCCTAAGAGGCCTCTTTTTCCCTCATTTTCACTTCTCCATTTTCCTCCTTCACTTCATCCATAAACCCTTCCATTTTCCTCTCATTCCTCCAATTTTCCCTTTAAAAGCCTTATAAAATCCCTCTGATAGAGTTTAAAATTCCTTTTTAACCTTATCGAAACCCCCAAAATACTCTAAAAATCCTTAAAAAATCCTAAAAAACAGTCTTTTTTTGCATTAAGGCTTTAAGCCCCTTTGGCTTTAGCCCCAACTCCTTTTTCCCACATAAAACCCGGAGTCGCGACCCAGCGCTAAGGCCCAGTCGTAAATCGCAAATCAGAGCTTTCTATTTTAACATTTTTCTTTGTTCTTCCAAAAAAAATCTCTGATGCGATGAGTTTCCTCCTTTCAACCCCAGATCCAATCTCTGTCGTTGATCTTTATAAATCCAACGGCCAGCGCTAAAATCACATCACGCCCATAATATTCCTCCATCACCCCTCTGATTAAACCTCCACCGTCGATCTCACTCCAAGATCTGACGGCTGGCGCTTAATCGCACCGCGCAAAATGTGAAGCGCCATCACTTTGCCTCCTCCGATTATGCGATCTCCGATCCAATCCCAACCGTTCATTCCTATAGATTTGATGGTTGAGATATATTCGCGCTCTGCCCATAGCCTCCAACATCATGCCCATCGATTAAATCCTAACCGTTGATCTCTCACCACGATCTGACGGCCAGCGCTTAATCGTGCATCGCAAAAATCAAATGACCCGGTGTTTCGGCCTTTTCCCATTTTTTCCGATGCAATCCAATCTCCACCGTTGATCATTCCTTGATCCAGCGGCTCAAAATGCTTCCACTTTTTAACCCCGCCCTTATATTTTTCCTCCATCAACAGATCTCAACCGTCGATCCTCCAGATCTGACGCCCCACATTCATCCTCCTTCTGCCCTTATATAAAATGGTGGGCCCTCCCTCCTTTGCGTTTCTCCGCCATTTTCCTTTGAAAATATTACCTTGCCTGTATACTTCTGTTTCCCGATAAAAAGTTTTTGAATGAATCCTGGTTGTTTATCATCCTAATCTGATGGCTTATATTATAACACGACCCCTTCGTTTGCCCCCCACCTTTACTCCCAAAGAATTTCACTAAGAAATCTCCACCGTTCATCCTTTTGATCGAACGGCCCAGACTTAATCTAATCCTAATTTCATCCAACTGCCTCCCCATCAACCCATTGAGCAATCTCAATCATCAATTTATCTGGATCGATGGCCACGATTTAACCTAACCTCCAAAGCAGCCTTAACCCATTTCTTCATGGATTTTCTTAACTTTTCTATGTTTTGTGCAGGTTTTCAAGGTTTCTCCATAAGTTTTAAAAGAAATCAAAGGTCGGGGATGACAATCCCCCAGGCCACTATTAGTAAAGAATATGAATATACAGGGTTCAAATAGCCATTTTTACCATGTCTCATGAACATTGGTAATATTATAAAGACCCTTTGCACACCTGCAACACAGCAAAAACACAGTCAGAGACCATTTATTGAAGAAAATCAGCATTGAAGACAGAATATCAAAGAGTATCAGGGTTTAAAGTTCAAATCAGAGTTTATAGAGGATTAAGGCATAAACCCAGAAAATCAAGTGCCTAATCCACAGTCAGCAGAGTATGAAGACCCGAAGACAGAGATTAAGCTAAATTAGGACTAAAACACAGATCTAAAGTAAATTACAGGTGTTTTAGGGTAAAACAAAGAAATCTATCAGTCCGAGAAGCCTCCACTACCACATCAGGGGCTAATTGAATTCCCCAGCTACCATAAGAGCCACCTGCAGCCTTAATAAATCAAAAGAAGGCCTACTTATTGCCCAATTCGAAGATATTTGCATAAAGACACCCGAACAGTTATTACAAAAGAAAGAACAAACTCTAAACTGTGAGTGAAGTTATTGTAAAGGATAAATAGGCCTCGAAGTCAATCTTTTTTCCCATTGAGCCTTAAAAAGCATAAACAGAGTAAATGAAACAGAGTTGTAATTCGATGCATTCCTGCCCTATGCCTTGCATGGTTTTCGAGGCTAGGAGTTGCATTTAGTGTAGAATTTATTACACTTCAATCCTAAAAACTCTTCCACCTCCTCATTTCTTCTATAAATACTTCTGAAGAAGATGAGATATGGGTTGGTTGATTTTTCACTAGTTGTAATACTGAAACTCTCTGAAATAATACATAGTCTGTCTGAAGTTGAGGAAGAAATTGAAGTCTTGGAAGCCTGATGATGCTGTTGCATGCTTGTTCTTGAGAAGGCTCTATCATTGGATCCATGAGCTTGGCTATTGGTGAAGTATTCTGAACTGTTTAATGTTTTCTCCTATTTTCATTCTGTCTCATAAATGCTTACTACAGTAGGATGAAAGTTTTAGGCTAAGAAATGACTCCTAGAAGCACCTTATACCTGTTCATCCTTCATTGTTTTATGTTTTCTTCTGCTGAGGTATTTTAGAGTCTTCAATCTCTCTCTTTATTCCTCATGCTTGTTTATTTATTTAATAGTTCAAATAGTTGGTTTCAGCATGATTTATGGTTTTCCCTCCTTGTCTGCTACCACTTGAAAGTTGTTATTGAAGTCTCCCTTTGAAGTACCATTGTTTTAAGTTAGCCAAGGAGGTCTATTTTGATCATGCCCTTTGTCCTTGCTTGAAAAATTGTTTTAAAGGTCTTTATAGTTGTGATCATAGATGTTTTTAGGTGTTCCCTCTTCTATGACTGCAATTATCAGTGAATCTTGTATGTTTTCTAAGTCATTTGAAATAAAGTCTTTGAGGAAATAGGGTGTTCCCCGAATCTTAGATTTCATTTTAAAAGTTGTTTTGAAGTCATTATTTTCTTGAAGTGTGGTTTGTAGAATTCATGGTCAGCCCTGTCTATCAAATACCTCTTTATTGTTCAAGTTATGTTTTCAAATTCCCTTTGTTGAGAATTCAAACTCTCCTTCCAAATCGTTGATGTCCATCTCATTCACAAAACCAAAGGATCTCGTGGCCAAGTTATATTTGCCCTTTGATATCCCATATCCATTGATAAGTTTGTCATAACTTCTTCTTGACTCCATTGCCCAATGAATCCGACACTTCTCCTTTCTACCTATCATTCCTAGACCTTTCATGTTCTTCTATGTCATTCAACCAAACAAACAAACAAACACTTGCACTTAATAACTAGTCTAAAAGAAATACTCAAAGAAAACAAGATAAAACTTTGCAAAACAAATAATCTGAGAGATCCCTCTTTGAGAACAGGAGGACTAGATTCGAGAACTCTAAAGATTGGTTTGATGTTGCCTTTTCTTTTGATTTTCCAAACTATCAAAACACGGGATACCAACAGTTCCTCAGGGTGTAGTGAAGGTTGTTTTCTTCTGATCTCATTTTTCAACAACTACTTGGTTGTACCCAGAGAAACCATCAACCATGGATAACCTATAAGCCCTAGTCACTTTCTACAGGACATATTCCATCTTTGGCAAAGGATAATTATCTTTCAAGGAGGCTTTGTTCAAGTTCCTGAAATCTACACACAATCTTATCTCTCCATTTTTCTTCCTGACTGCGACTAGATTTGAAACCCACTCTGAGTACCTGAGTGGGACTATGATTTTTTCTTGTAAAAGTTTCTTCACCTCTTTTTCAATCGGGGCAAGTAACGGTGGATTAATCTTTCTGAGCTTCTGCCTATTGGGCTTAACCCCATCTTTCAGTGGTATTTTATGTTGAATAATATTTAGATCATAAGTCTTTAAATCTTCATATGACCATGCAAACACATCCATGAACTTCTTGAAAATATCTACATACCTTTCTTTATAGTCCTTAGGAACTCCTTTAAACAACTTGACTATTTTAGGCTTCTGTTGAGTTCCTAAATTACAGTCCTCCATCTCTCCATCCTGAGATACCTTCTTCTGATTTATTTCTACATCATTAGCATCAAACAATATTTAAAGAGGAATCAGGCCTTTGGGAAATACATTATCCTTAAACTGAATTATCTTCTGGTCACCGATTGTCTGCTTCAGGTTTCTAGGCACATCATTTTGATCACTTTTCTCACTTTCTAGATCAATTTCACTTTCTTCAAAATTTCCAATCATTGTTAAAAATTGATTGATTTTTTCATCATCTTCGAAACCCTACCAATGCTTTACATTATCTAGGATCGAAGGCATGTGTCTCAACTCAATTTCATATCTCAATCTTGGATTAATTGGTGGCTTAAATGTGTTGGCTGCAACTGCGCCCAATGAATCTGCCATTCTATTTTCTTCTCTTGGAATAAACTGAAGATTAAAGGCTTCAAAATAATTTTCAATTGGTGAACAAGGCATAGTTTAGTTGTAGTAACTGTAACTTGGTCAATTTGTTGTTATAGTCAAGGCAAGATTGCGTTGGGTTTCCGTGTTGCAAAAAAATTAAGGGTAGTTGTGAGGGCATGATAGCTAAGGAGTGTCAGGGTGTGTTGAGTAATGAAAAAGTGTGCTAACACATGATAGATAGTGTGAATGCATGTCGAGGAGTGTTGGATAGTGTCAAGGCATCACAAGGGATAACTATGTAAAAATGCATGGAAATAAACAAACAAGTGTGTGTGTCAGGGAGTGTCAGTGAATTCCAGGTGTCCCAAGGACGAAGTGTGTTAGGAAAATTTTAGAATAGGAATTGTAGGAGGAAAGCCTATGATTGAAATAAGGGGTTGGAAAATGTCATTTCAAACAAAGGGAGACTTTGGGCTAGGAAAAAAATTATGTTTTCAATGGCTTGGTTGGTTTCCAAAGTCGCAAAAAACGTAAGGATATCTATAAGGGCATGACAACTAGGGAGTGCCAACGTGTGTCAAGAAATTCCAAGAAGTGCTAACACATGTTGGATAGTTCCAAGGCATGTTAAGCATACAAATACATGCCAAGTGCTAAGGTAAGCCAATATGTGCCAGGTGCTAAGGTGTGGCAGTAAGGCATGATAGGAAGTGTTAGGGAGTTCGAGGAAACATAAGAGGGCACAAGTTTCAATTGTATGGAAATGAATGAATAAGAGTGTGTGATAGGGAGTGTTATTGAGTTAGAAGTGTGCTAAGGAGGGAGTGACAATGTATGCTAGGAAATTCCAAGGCATGCTAGAGTGCATGGGAAGCACGCCAAGATGTACCAAGTTCCAAGGTATGCCAATGCATGCTAAGGAGTGTTAGTGAGTGATATGGAAACACAAGGGGGAACTTGGTCAAAATGCATGGAAATGAATGAATAAAAGTGTGTGACAGGGAGTTTCATCGAGTTTGAGGTGTGTTAAGGAGGGAGTGACATGGTATGTTAGGCAGTGCTAAGGCATGCTAAAGTGTCAAGGAAACATGCGACCAAGATGTGCCAGGTGTCGGGGTGTGCCAACGCGTGCTAGGAAGTGTTACAGAGTGCCACAGAAACACAAGGGACCATTGGGCCAAAATAATTCATGGAAATGAATGATAATATTTTGTGACAGGAAGTTTCAATGAGTTTTAGGTGTGTTAAGGAGGGAGTGACAAGATATTCTAGGCAACGCTAAGGCATGCGAGAGGCTAGGGAAAAAATACACCAAGATGTGTCAGGTGTTAGGGTGTGCCAATGCATGCTAGGGAGTCTTAGGGAGTGCCACAGAAACACAAGGGAGCACTAGTTTCAAATGCATGAAAATGAATTAATAAGAGTATGTGACAGGGAGTGTCAGTGAGTCCTAGTTGTGTTAAGGAGGGAGTGACAAGGTATGTTAGGTAGCGCAAAGGAATTCTAGAGTGTCAGGGCGAGATCCTAAGTTGTGCCCTATTGGCCTGTGAACGTACAAGCCAAGTTCAGCTTGAAAAAACAAGGTCATAAGATGAGCTAACTGATTAGTAAGGCATCAAAGAGAAGTCTTGCGTAGCCTGAGTGGTGGTTTTCTCCAGGCGCACAGCTCACAGCAGTTGCGCAGTCCATAAAGTCATCGCACATCTTACGGTGGCCGCGCAGACCATGAATAAGGCATGAAAATCACAATGGCCATGTAACTTACAGTGATCGCGCAAAGCGCTCACTCTGACAACTCTCAAACGGGAAGAAAGCAGTGGAAGTGACCCACCAGAGGGAGTGACGTCAGTCACCTCGCGGGCCAATCAAGAGAGCTCCAAGGCGGGGAGGCGGCAGAGCAGGGATTCGCCTCAGAGTTCTTGACCCCACGAAAGGCCGTGGGGACCACTCGTACAACGGTAGAACACGGAATGACTTCAAGGTAAGTAAGGTAAGGTAAGATGTCTAGTACGAATCCGGTACCTTGTGTCGCACATGTGGCCCTCGCCTACCTTGCCACCACTGGCCAATCCTTTTGTGCCACATGTATTCCCACTGATTTCCTCCTGACGTCAGCCCTCCAGTTTTCACCCTTGTTTTTACTGTAAAAAGGACCATTTATACATTCGGTTTTCACAGCCGACCATTGTTTTTCACCACTCACAGTCTATTTTTTACCAAGTTGAGCACCCGAGTAAAAATCCGCAGTGGTGTAGTTCACTCCTCATGTCGCTCTCATCATCGCCTCAGGTATTTGTTCAAGCCCATCTCTATTTTACTTTACTATTTATCAAGGTTATGGTGGAGAAGATAAAGAAAACCGCTCCCGAAACCCCGCAGGCCTGAGAAGCTAGAGCTTCCATCGGTCCTAAGCCACTCATGGACTCTCAAGCCCAATTCTGTGATACCGTTTACCCTTTCAATGTAGCTAATATGAAGTATAATATTATGGGTTATAAATGGTGGGGTGAGGACTTGTTTAGGGTCGTAGATTCAGGGCTTTACTATCAAATACCCCCATTCGTCTACCCTTTTCCTGAGTTCATAGCTTGGCTTGCCGACACTTACATTGAGTGAAATGATATGTTTCTCTCCGCACAGGGGACTAAAATTTTCAAAGTCACTGTTACACCATTTTTTGGTCATCTAACCTATTATCATTAGATGGACCCAAGTACACCATGTAAGACCAATTTTACCCTAAGTAAAATTGCTTTTACTATGTAAAATAACTTAATAAACCACATTTATTAGGTTGTTTATGGTCTAAACAGGAAACCCCAAAAGGAAATATTAAACAAACCTATTTTGTTTGATTTTCCTCATGGAATAATTAATTAAACCATAATTTAACTATTATTCCTAGTCATGTTTAACCCAAAACAAAGAAATTAATTAGATAAACCTTTATTTATCTTATTATTTTCTAGGAATAATTATTTAAATCTTATTTAGATAATATTCCTTGTTAAATATGACCAAATCACTCACAAATAATTAAATAAATCATTATTTATTTAATTATCTTTCAACCACTTCCTTAAATAATTAAATAAATCATTATTTATTTGATTATCTTCTAACCGCTTCCTTAAAAAGATAAATAAATCATTTATTTATTTATTTTTGATAAATCAAGGGATTTGACCCAAGTCAAATACCTTTTCCCTCCAACAAATATAATAAAATATTCCACAAAAAGTGGATCTAGATCTGGTTAACCCATGCACCAAGATCTAGAATGACCCAATATTTTGTTATAAATAGGAGGGTTTTTCCTATTTTCATGTTGTTTTTCTCACATAAAACCCTAAAACATTAAAAATTTTAACTTCCGTGTGTTTCTGGCCCTATTGCGCAGGTAAGCGACACCAGCCACAACTGAGACAGCAAATTTTCTGAAAATCTGCCGCCGAGACAACCGGAACAGGGGGTCGCACTTTTTGGCCCATAACCTGCGAACTGGACCTCCAGGTCGCACTTTTCAGCCTATTTTCTGCGACCTGCACTGAAAACAGGTCAGAACCTGCAACCTGCCAATTTTTCAGTAGTTTTTCTGAAATTTTTCTGGGTTTTGCTGAAGCTTCTGCCAGGGTTTTCCAGCCTCTATCTCAGCCCGTTTTGACCAAGTTTTGATCTGTTTTTACTCATCTAAGTGGGAACCTAGCCCCCTAGGGCTTTAGTACCCTCCACTTTTTGTGGAAGAGTTTTAGCTGTTTCAGCCGTCTGTTTTTCAGAGTTTCAGCCCTCCTTTTTTCAGATCTGGAACCTCCTCCTCAGATCCCTTTAAATCAGCCTTCCTTCCTTTCAAATCACCTCTTGTCATTTTGTTTGGACCTCTCTTTAGGATCTCCTCCCTGTCCTTTCCGCTTTTTGCTGATTTCTTCCCTTTTTTCCAGCCACCTTGCCTCTGTCTCTTGGCTGTGATCTGCACCTCTTTCAGCAGCTTTATCCTTTAGATCCCTGTCCCTTTTTACCCTAGATCTATTAGCCTCTTTTTAAGTGTGTTTTGACTAGATTTTTGCCCTTTTTTACATTAGTTTTGAGCGACCTGCCTTCTTGGGTTGAAGCGATGCAATAGTAGCTGTTATTTTTCTATTATTTCAGCATTATATACTGTTCTCTGCAGATCTATTTTCAGTTACGCAGCACACATTTTCTTGCTCTCAAAACGAAAAGGGTTTAAAAATTAAAATTAACGCACGCCACACACTGACCCTAAGTGAAGAAGCGCCTGGTTAACACTGCCTAGCAAAGACTCTAAAATCAATTGTCACTGCATTTTTTCTGCCCTTGACCTCACTTGATTCTATCCCTTTTTTCCCTTGTCGGTTTCCTTCTTCCCGTCATCATTGCGCCCCCAAGGCGCCTTTCCCAGAGACTTCTTGGCCTTCACCCTCAGTTTCCGGTCGATCAACCTGCTCCGTCCCGCCATCGTTGAGCCAGTCCTCCTCCGAGTCCGCACTCTGACTCCTCTTTTGATTCATTGGGTTCTCCCTCTCCTCCTGGTTCTCCCCCTGCCACCTTCACTATGTCTGGTCCAGGGCCTAACGTTAGCGATGCTCCAGGCCCTACTGCTGGAACCACTACTAGCGAAACCGCCACAGGAACTACCTCGGCCATACCCTTGCCGACGTACATTGCAGGCCTCAGCCTCCCCGATTTCAATCAGTTGATCAATGACCCTATCCGCTACGATGTTGGTTGGCCTGCTATTCCAACTAAGCTCCCCTCCGACATCCCTAAGTTCGAAGGCCTTGCTGGAGAAGATCCAACCAATCATGTCCAATCTTTCCACATGTGGTGTTCCTCCAATTCCATTACCGATGACTCCATCCATCTTCATTTGTTCCAATGCACACTTACCGGCGAAGCTTCTAAATGGTATGTTGACCAAGCCACCTCTTCCCATACCACCTTTGCAACCCTTTCCCAAGCCTTTTTATCTTATTTCCAGCTCCCTCTCTGATACGATACTGGCACGGAGCTCTTGACTTCATTCAAGCAAACCTCTTCGACCCGCCTTTCCGCCCATGTTCAGGAATGGCGACGAAGACGGAGCTTATGTCGAGCCCCCCCCTTCAAAGATCGGGTTTACATGGACTGGTTCCTTCGCACTCTCTTAGCTCCTATCGGCAAAGATGTCGCCTCTCACTTTCCTCAAACCGAAGAAGCTGCCCTCCAAATAGCCTTGAAAAATGACCTGATCTACGCTCAATCTGGTTATGTTTATACCGTTCTTCCTGACCTCCCCAGGCCCGGCAGCGCTAACGCCCCGGGGGCATCTCATTCCACTGACGGTATCATTGGAGCCCTTTCCCATCCGTACGCTCAACCTCCTATGGGCTATGGTCTCCCTCAGGGAGGGACCAGCACCTCTAGCACTCTTCCCCCTCCCGGTAGCATGTATCTAGGATACGGCATGCCTCCTCCTTTTGCCCAACATCCTGCTTACCTCAATGTTGCCCAACCTAACCATTACCTTTATCCGCAGCCTGGTGCGCCAGCTCCTCCAGCATATGCACTTCCATCTCCCTTGCCTCCTCCAAACCCGCAACAGCACTTACAGCCCCCTCCAGGGAAAGTATTTGCATAGCAGGGCGCGACTAATTCCCCTTCTTCTCAAAGAAGGCAGAGAGGCAATCCAAACCAATCTGCCCCTGGTACCCGTGGACCCAATCCTGGTGTGGACCCTAACACTGCAAACCAGCAACAGGGCACTTAGCCCAAGCCGGACAGGCCGCTTCGCACAAACAAGCCTTGTTCATGTTGCAGTGTTTATGGTCACAACACCCACGATTGTCCCCTCCTACCCTAGATGCGGCAGATGTGGGAGTCTCAAGCCACATTGAGCGGACAAGACGCCTCCCCTCATGCTCCTCCTAATGTGGCCACTACCCAACCAGCTGTGTTTACTGATCCTTTCCCTCAGCAAGGATTTGTGGCTACCCAACCGCCTGACAGCCAAGTCGCCACTCCCCCTTCCCTTTATGGTTCCTCTGATTACCAGATCCTTATGATGCACTCCGATCCTTCCCCGATCGTCGACCTCCACCTTCAAACTCAGTCTCGCCAGTACCCCAAGCCTCCTGCTCAGTCTGCCCCCGAGCCTCCTTCTTCAGGTTCTACAGAGCCTCTTTCGACATCCAGTGGCCCCTTACATATCCCTCAACCCAAAGTTGAGGTTCATACCAAGATTCCTAAGGGACCCTTACGTCGAAACGCTACTTCTGGTCGAGCTGCTCATTCGTATAGTATAGTAGATGATTTGGCGCAATCTCCTGCTGCCATTTCCACACTGGAACTCCTCCAGTCGTGCCCTTCCCAAAAGAAGGCTCTACTATCTGCCGTGGGCGCTGTAGATCCTACTGATGACCAAATGATTGTTTTTGACGCCACTCAATCGGACCATCCTCCTCTCCCTCCTTCCGTCGCCTTCCAAATCCCAGTCAAAATTGAGAACGCCAACGTTTCCCGGTGTATAATTGATGAGGGGGCATCCACCTGCGTGATGTCCGCTTCGGTTTGGAAGAAACTCAGATCCCCTGAGTTGGCCCCTTCCACTATCACCCTTCGAGCGTGGGACGACCATGCCTCCCAGCCCATTGGCCTATTTCGTAATTGTCCTATCACCCTCGCCGGTAAGACTGTTTGCGTTGACGTCGAAGTCATCGACGCCCCGCTAGACTACAACATTCTATTGGGGAGAAGCTAGACCTATGCTATGTCCGCTGTCCCATCCGCGGTTTTCCGCAAGATGTCTTTCCCCCATAATGGAAAGATAGTCACCATTGACCAGTTGACATATCATGAACCTAAATCTCAGACCTCACCTGAGACGACCATCTCTTCTGTAGCCAACAAGCAAACTGTCGATTCCTTGACCAGTGTATCCCCCGGCGTTTACAAAGATTCCTCCCTGCTTGGAAATTTTCCTAATCTCCCTCCTCCTCCCATCACTGATCCCAGCTTATCGAATGTTTGCATGATGAAATCGTCTGAGGCTGCCCTTAAGCGGCCTGCCTCGGCTAGTCAGCAACCTCCCCCTCACCCTCCGCAACCCGCTCCTAGCCATTCATCTCAGCCAGCCGGACCTCCTCCTTCTGGCCCTCCCCCTACAGCTGGTATCCTTGAACCCCTTTATCCTCCTGGATCGGTTCCCCCAGGCCTTAACCATCTCGGAGCCGTCCCTCCTGGTCATTTCCCTGCTGGGCAGATACCTTTCCTGGCTCCCCCTCCCGGAGTATATTCTGTCCCCGTCATGGCCACCCTCTCTCTCCCTAACCTAACCTTGGGCATACCAGTCTGGTACCTTGATCCTCCAGCAGCTACCCCTCCTGGTCACCCCAAACCCTACATGGCTTTGACACCGGTTCAACCGGTCCCCCTCACTTCCTCCGTTGCCACTGTGCCCCCAGCACCTCTACAGGACCCTTCTCCTGTTGTGACGGCTCCCGGGAAGAAAGGCAAAGCTCGCAAGGGGGCACCCAAAGACAAGACCACCACGACCGACCCGGCCCCTCCTCCACCCGCAAAACCTTGTGCCTTGTGTGATATCGCTGGTCATGCCACCCATGCTTGTCCCGAGTTGCCCCGTATTCAGCCCATGGTTAAAGTCGTGTTCCCTGAATCTACGGTCCCCGAAGCCTCCATTCCTTCTTCGTCCCTAACCAAGAACCCCAAGACTCTCCGCACCAACAAACCCTGTGCTTTGTGCGGTGTTCATGGCCATTACTCCCACCATTTTCCTCACCTGACGCATTACCGCGCCTCTTTAGAGGTAGTCCGAGAGTATGAGGTTGAACAAAATCAATCTGCCTCTCCCATACTCGCGCAGTATGCTTCAGGCCAGCCTGAGGATCCCCCCGCCCCCATCGACATTCCCCCCCCTGATGTTCAGATGACGGAGTCTACCACAACCATTCTTTACCTATCCTCCTCTGCGAGACACTCGGAGCCCAGTCCCCCTGCATCCTCCCCTGTTGTTTCGCCCGACCACCTCTTTTCTACCCATACACGAGATCACTCCACCCGTATCTCTGTTGACCTCCGCAGCCCGAGTCCTCACCATACTTCCGATAGCCCTCATATACCACCCTCTAGTTTGTATATGAGTCATAGTCATCCTGCTCATTGCACTCCCTCCCGCAGTTGCCGCTCGATGTCTTCTGTCCACTCACGCTGCCGTCATTGTCTCCCCTCCCCTCATTTGTTGTCTTGTCACACCATTCCGCAGGACCCCCCGTCCACACCCTTTATCGGTTATGCCGATGGTGCAAGTCGTTATTCCCGGAATCTAGCCTCGGCAGGTTGGGCCATCTTCACCCCCTTGCATGCCCTTGTCCTCTCCAACGGGGTCTGCATTGGTTCTGCCACCAACAATCAGGCCGAATATGATGTAGTGTGCGGTCTCTTAGTCGATGCCCTCTTCCATCGCATCCTCCATCTGCACGTTCGTTTGGATTCCCTACTTCTTGTCATGCAACTAAATGGTGTTTATCGTGTGCATAACCCTGTGCTGTTTAGATGCTATTTACAAGTGAAACTCTTGATACGTGCATTTGAAACCATAACTTTCAACCATGTACCTCGAGAACATAATCATTATGTAGATAGTATTGCAAACCATGTTCTAGATTGGCATTTATCACACACATTTCATACAAGACAATAACATTTATAATCATTAAAAATGATGCATATCCATAATATGTGTCGCAAAACATGTGTTTAGAGTCCATCTACTCTGATACATATGACATGCCCATAGCATGTTACAAAAAACTCAAAATTGGGGGCACCACCTGCCCCTACATACACACTAGGGGGCACCACATGCCCCACACCTACTCACTATCTGGCGGATCCCGAGCCAATGGCTCTGCCCCTGCAGCCCGTAGATCACGTATGCCTTGACCGGCCATCGCCATGCGCCACATGACACCTCGCCATTCCGAGGGAAGACCAATGCATGCCTCCACGTACTGGTCGTCTAAGTCTTGCCACCCGCGCTCTGAAACTCCGGTCAGCAACGTCTCGCATCTACAACGGATGTCCTCTAGAAGGGCGGCCGCATCCTCATTGCGCGCTACTCTCGACCCACTCGACCCTGCAGCTCCAGAGGCTGCCAGGCGTCCCATATATCCGGCCGGTTTTACCAGAGCTATATCTGCATACCAAAAGTACATGAATCAGTACCATATCTACTATTCAATAACTTTAACATGCCCATACAAGAATAGTTACTTATCACTTACCATCGGGCCCCCATACTCGACCAGGCGGAAGTGGTAGGTCCGGATCCCCACAATAACTCATCCCACTATAGGGATAGTCGTATATGTATAACGGCATCTGATCCCAATGGGCAAAGAACTCAGGTCGAAACACTCGCCCGACCGCCCCTCCTCCTCCTCTGCACAGTAGCCGCCCCCATCGGCACATCCTGCGCTCTCTCGGGCCCCCATCTGGGAGCTGTATACGAGGCCGCAAGGTCGGGATCTTCTCAAAGAAGAAGGCACACAATAAAGTCCCATACGAGCAATCGTGGTTCACTTGCCGCTTGCAGAGCGACAACTGTCGCTTTAGCGACACTAGCATCATTTGGGCCCACCCATAGTAGGTCCCACTCAACACACTCTCCACAATCATCATCTGCCCCCCAGTGATGTGATGGAGCGCCTGGTTGCCCAGGATACGCAACACCGCTGCGGCCACTGCACGGGTCTCTAATCTCTCTAGATCCCCGATCGGTATCCGAGTCCCCTTGACTTGGAGACCCGGTCGACAATGTCGCTCCACAAACTCCATGATATGCCGCCCCCGCGGTAATACTGGCTGCGTGTTTCCCACCATCCCAAGTGGCGGGAAACCTGTCAGGAAATACACATCCTGGACTGTCAGTTCGATCCTGTGCCCCTCACTACAAAGACCTCATGCTCTGGATCCCAATAACTGATAATCCGGGCCAACAAGGGCTCTCACCCACCTCACCCTCATCAAAGGGTTCTCCAAAATCTTAGAACCCCAAACCTGGTCAACACACGATGACACTCCCCGATCCGCTCGGATTCCACTGTAATGTACCTAGCCCTCTTCCAAATACCCGTATATTTGCCATAATTTGACATAAACATCATATTTGTCAAAGATACGTATTGGGAATACTATAACCAAACACAAAAACCAACTTCACCAAATGATTTGAAAACCTCTCATATCTGTGCTCATAGCTTTCTTTCGCCCATTTCGGAATCAGGTCGACCTTTACCCCGAAATCGTTTCCCTGTGCGCCCTTTTTTGGCCCAAAAGTGAGGCCCAAACATAGAGATGATGAGGGTCTGTTATCGAGATTTTGGGCCCTAAACTGAACTTTCAATCCATCAAAATGAAAGAGTAAGGTTAGGCCTCTTACCTGCAACTGACGGATCTCGATTCCAACGGTCGGTTTGTCCGCTACGCTCGCCGCAAGATTTAGGGCCTTCTCTCCTCTCTACATTCACAACAGCAATAATAGCAAATGAGTGAATTTGGAGGGAAAACTGCCTTATTAAAAGAGAACCCCTGTTTCTTCTTTCGACTGCTGCGACCATACCGTAGCCCCGTTTGACAAACCGTCTGCACCGTTGGAAAGCTCTCACCGAGCCCTAAAATGGGTATCTGTTATTTTTTTGTGATTTGATACTTCACCGGGACACATTTTGTCCAAGAAGGGTCACTTCACCTCTCCTTAAAATCAAATTTCCTCACTTATGACACTTGTACTTGGGGCACCACTTTGCCTCCTTACTTGTCTTTGTTCGTGTCGATTTTCTTCATGAGTTACCATCTTGTACTCATGTTTTCATGGTCCCCCGTTGGGCCTTTACTGTGTGGCAGCACCATCGAGTCGCCCTTGTTTAGAGCATCCAAGTTGAGTCATCATCGCATTCATGGAGTCTATCTCGAGTCCCTTTGTACCCCGCTATAGCCCTCCATCCTTCATTGCTTGGTCTCTCTCTTTTGTCGCACATTATGACCTTCAGTCCCACTGTCCCCTATCCCCTATGATATTGTGTCAGTCGCTGCCATGTCATTCATGCCCTTTATGCTCTAACAAGGGAAGTCGTCCATTCGCTACTCAGTCCCCTCCATTTCACTATCATCATTAGTGTCACCGTCCGTCATCACTATTTTCTCGTGCATTAGTTGAGGATCTCTCATTGCCTCACCTATGGCGGACCTCCTTCGTCGACATCAGTCATTCATTCCGTAGTCGTGTTCAGAGGGTGGTGTACTGTTCCAACTTCCCCGTTTCTAAGTGTTCAGATCGTGCAAAGGGATCTCTCATTTCCCTTTGACTTGATTGTTTCTCCACTCCAGCCTCTTTCAGCATGATCGAGATCGTATACTTGATGGTTCGCGGATACAAATAGTCAGTTCTTGATGATTCCCGTGTGTGAGATGTCTCAACCCTCATGAGGGGTGGCCTCAGGTAGCCCCCTGCCATGCCCGGATGACCTCCTCCTTGGCAGCCCTTCGATGCAACTCCGCATATTTGATCATGTTGGCCTTAGCCACTTGCAGCACCTCTTTGATTTGCATGTATCAGTCAGATTTTGTGAGCCCTTCCCCATTTACAGGGGGCATTTGGGTTGTACTTGTATCTCATGTACTCAGATATTATTGTACAAGTCCTGGTTGTTATCCCAGGCACAGCATGTATATGGGATTCCTCATTGTATTTTTATCTGGCTCATGATTATGCCGGCTGTACTTTATGGTTCGGTCCCTTGTTTACTGGACACACTATTCTTTTGTACTTTGTCTTGGCGGGCATAGGTATGCCTCCCCCGCCGCCTTCAGCACAGGTACCCTCTCATAAAAAGAGACTTGTTTCACCTGCGAGTCTCGTCTCCTCAGGGTCTAGTTCTTCAACACACTATCTACCTTGCATTTCTCTCTCTGACTTCCCTTTTGTTGTCTAGTGATTGAGTTCTTACAACGTACTTCGGTCATACGATTTTCTCCTGACACTCGCACACTGGGGGGCAATCTGTTACACCATTTTTTGGTCATCTAACCTATTATCATTAGATGGACCCAAGTACACTATGTAAGACCAATTTTACCCTAAGTAAAATTGCTTTCACTATGTAAAATAACTTAATAAACCACATTTATTAGGTTGTTTATGGTCTAAACAGGAAACCCCAAAAGGAAATATTAAACAAACCTATATTTGTTTGATTTTCCTCATGGAATAATTAATTAAACCATAATTTAATTATTATTCTCAGTCGTGTTTAACCCAAAAACAAAGAAATTAATTAGATAAACCTTCATTTATCTTATTATTTTCTAGGAATAATTATTTAAATCTTATTTAGATAATATTCCTTGTTAAATATGACCAAATCACCCACAAATAATTAAATAAATCATTATTTATTTAATTATCTTTCAACCACTTCCTTAAATAATTAAATAAATCATTATTTATTTGATTATCTTCTAACCGCTTCCTTAAAAAGATCAATAAATCATTTATTTATTTATTTTTGACAAATCAAGGGGTTTGACCCAAGTCAAACACCCTTTCCCTCCAACAAATATAATAAAATATTCCATAAAAAGTGGATCTAGATCTGGTTAACCCATGCACCAAGATCTAGAATGACCCAATATTTTGTTATAAATAGGAGGTTTTTTCCTACCATTCTTCACCTTTTGTTGCCTATTAGATCACTCTGGATCTATACACTTGGTCACTCTTTTCTACCATTTGCTATGTGAGCTCCCTTTGATTTCTATTCTTTGTGTGGGTTTTCTACACCAACAAGAGAGAGAAATCTTAGATCTGAAGTGCTGAGGACTTCCAAGAACCCATCCCACTGAGGAGAATTGGATACGCCTTCTTTTTTTCCTCCCAGGTGCCCAATTAATATAACAATTCTTTCAAAAATTGTTCTTGTCTTGTCTATTGGTATATGGAGCAAATCCTTGTTTTTTCTGCTTAATGTCTTTCCATGCATAGATCTGGTTTTTGCAGCTCTTTTATGTTCAACTAACCGCAGATCTGAAGATATTGGCAGCCACTTTTTTTGTTAGGGCTATTAGTTATGCGTAGCTAAAGTGGTCCTTTTTCGTACACTTCGACAAAGGATTCATACTAACAGTCACTCCTCAGTTGATAATGAAAGCCCTGTGTTATCCCTCTTCGTGATGAGTGTGATGAATTCACTGAATTCACCCTCTCATGTCATTTCTCAAATCTTCCTATTGAATAGCAAAGGGGTTTCCTTGAGCTAATTACCACGTCTCACAATGTCCACTATCCCACCCATGGAAACTATCCCTCTGTCGCTATTCCACGAAACCATCCATCCCATCCTGATGATCATTTCAGGGATGTTGGGTTTAGATAATGTTGGTGGGGTGACAAAATAATTTCTAGGTTTTTTATACCTTATGATGCAACTCGAGATTCTGCTAGACATTCCCACTTTCCTAGCCTTTCTTATTCAATCTCAGTTCCAAGACCTATCAACTTCAAGTTTTTTTATATATTATTCTTTGGTGTTCTATTTGTTCTTGTTCACGCACACATACAAGTTCAAGGGCTTAGGCCTAGAAAAGTTCTCCATGCAATATGACGAGCCAAAGTCCATTTTTGAATGGACCCTCTCTGTCCGTCAACACCTCAAAAGAAGAGGGTACACGAAATTTGTCATGGATTTCATGTCCAGGGCCTATGAAATTATACATGGCAACCCTCCGCCCAGAATTTTCCCTGAACAAAAGGAGATGCTCCAGTTCATAAAGACATATTTTTTTGGGGATTGATTTTTTTTTTAAGATCACACTGAGATCAGGGTTTATGGTTCTGAAGTTCCTCATTTCTGTCTGCTAGTCTTCATGTCCATGAGAATATTTTCCCTCGAGTTCATCTGACAAGTCCTGAGTTCAGACCAAACTCATTTTTTTCCTGTGAAGAAGTGGTATATTCTGAGGCTCCCGACCATGGTAGGGCCTTTTACTATCAGCTCAAAACATGCACTCCCTCTGGCTGAGGGGCTGTTGCAGAAGATGAATTTCCTACAAGGTGATGTATATCTTAAGGGATATATCGCATACAGAAGGAAGAAGATTAAATATTTGACATATCAACATGAACCTAGACCTCTAATATAATTGAAGGTTAACTGTAATTTGTGGCCTTTGGATGGAGGTCAAATCCCCAAATTCTGAAGGGAGAGTAGACAGTGCACAAAATGAGGTGGAGGTCCAGAATCAGGAGAGTTATCAAATGGAATGGGATTTTCTGGATGAATAAGGGGAAGGTCCCCTCAACAAAAAGCGGAGAACAGAAGGGCCCGAAGTACAGGTCACTGAGCAACCTGAAGAGGAAGCCCCATATTACATTGGTAAAGGAAAATACAAGCGAGGGTTCCAATTTTCTTTCAAATGTATGTCCTCATAAGCACCTTTTGGATACTCACAGGTGGTCACCCCAGGGAAAAGCCCCTCATAGAAGGATACAGGATCAAGATTGGATTGGAAAAAGGGATAAAAAATAAAGGAAAAGAACCAGTCAGCCAGGGAAAGGTTGAAGGATGAGCTAGATCAGTTCGTGGACAGACACCATACTAGGCTCTTGACCACTCTTGAGGTGGAGAATGATCAGCTGATAGTCGCAGTACAACATTCGGCTTCTCATCCTTTGCCTCCAGGGTCCAAGTATAAGGCCCTGTAAATGATACTCGAGCTTCATTCAATCATATTGGCTGATAAGCTAAACCTACACAAGCCTATTGGAGATATGTTGCATATCGAGGTTTTGAGACACACCCTCATGTTGAAAAAGGGTGAAAGTTTAATATTCCCAAATTTTCACATCATATTTGGAATATTAGAGTCCTTGATTTTCTTAATGAATTAAGTAAATAAAAGGGTGGAGGGACCCATAATCCTCAATAAGAATAATTATCCACTTTGTGTGTGTGAATGTGGATTAATCTAGACTAGATCTGCAAAAAGAGGTAGTTGAGCAACTACTAATGTGAATGAGATTGGAGAGCATGTCTCATTTAATGAGAGATATCATGGAGGGTTGATTTAGTCAACTAAGATCTTGAAGATGTCAAACAAAGGGTCCTTGAGCATTAATGATCAAGTGGTGGAGGATCATGTGAAAATGAAGCACACATGATGGAAGAGGTGTACATTTCACCTAGACTGTTTGGTTGATTTGGTTAAACAGCGTTGTCCCACTTGGAGGATCTTGTCCACATGTGACAGCGTAGTTGAGATTAGGGCAAAGGCTTGGGATGGCTCAATATTTATAAAGGAGATGAAGGAAAAGGTGAAAGGCATCTTGGATCATTTTTATGTATGATATTTTAGATCTGGAATTGTCAAGTGACATTCCACTGCAATCTTGGGTTGTTTAGCAGAGATTGCAGGTGTTGTTTAGCACAGGGTGTTCCCAGGCGGGAATCCCTCCTCTTTCTTTCAGTGATATCTAAGGAAGAGGTTTGTACTTCATTATAAATTAGGATTTAAGGGCCATTTCCATTTCCTAGTTTCTGCAGAACATTCATATTCAGAAAAGTGTTTTTTTCTGAAGATCAGTTTGGAAGGTGGAAGTTGTCTTCAGTACTTAGCTGGAGAACAAGGTGATGGATTATTCCCATCACTTGGGATTATATTTCAGCACTCTCAGAGCCACATTACAGATCTAGCATCAGGCCAAAATTTATTGACCTCCTAGCAGCAGTATTCTCTCCAAGAATAACGCTATCCATATTGCCGATCTAAAAGGAGGAAGGAAGTTGCTAGTATTTCAGCTAGCAATCCAGTGGTGGATCATTCCTTCACATTTCCATTAGTATTACCATCAGTCTGGATATTATTGTAACATTTTTTAACAGGAAGAAGGCCTCTCTTTCCCTCACAGCACAGTTTTTAGAGGCAGTTGTGTTGTAGCAGTTGCAATCATCTTTTGGAGGATTGAGAAGCTAGATCTAGAGCTCCTAGCTCATAGATTTGAGGAAGGGATCAGACCTTCAAGCATAGATCTGATATGAGCACATATTTCAGCCATCTATTCTTCAGATCTAGCTTCAGATATGTATTTCCCAGCAGATCAAGGATCAAACCCTGGGGAGGTGATTTTTCCAAAGTTGCAGATCTAGAAAATCCTTTCTGGGTTATCTTGGGAATCCATCACATTGGCCAGATATTGAATCTTGGCATCATCAGAGCTCCAGTTTTGAGTATATATGCATTTCTCTTTTCAGCCTACAACTCCATGTTTATATTTTGCTGAAGAGATAATGTAGTATTTGCTGTAGAGCCTCTACAGTTATGTTGTACCTACTTCACATGTGTTTCCTAGGTGATATTAGCTCATTTTATTAGCTAGATATACCTATATATTGTATTTTTGTAACTGATTCATCTCCAATATAATAAAATGGCTCAGCTCTTTCAGCATATTCTGATTTGTACTTAGATTTATTGTTTATCTTGTTGTAAGTTCTTATATTGTGTGAAGTATTGCTGAATGTTCCCTTTTTGGGATATTATAGTGGTATCAGAGCATGATCTTTGGCTCAGCTTGTGGACACTTCATCTTTTTACATTGAAATAAGAACATATAGATGAGATCTATCATGGAGGATGTAAGATATGTCACTCCTTTCTTCATATCCATGCAATATCTCTCCAAGGAGGTCAATCAAATGGAGGAGGAAGAATAGAGAGAAGATCCAAGAAGAAGATCTGATGAGGAAATCACTTCCTATTAGCAGCAAGAAAGACCTGAGAATCCTAGATCTCCTCATAGATCCACTATGCCCACTTTCTTTGAATAAGGTGAGAGGTATAGAAGTGAAGAGAGGAATGAACCTGAGACTCATGAGACTCTCAGTCTATATCTTGAAGAGTACAAAGCATAGTCTAGATATTTTAAGGAGAAGCTAACTCTCCAACAATTATTCCAGATTAAAGAAGCAAGAGGATCCTATAGCAACAATAGAAGGAAGAGGCATAATAGATTATATTTTCCTACATTTGATGGATCCTCCTTAAGCAATGTCAAGGCTTGGAGGAAGGAGTTAGATTCGTTTTTCAAGCTACATCCTGTGGCTGAAGAGGAGGTTGTTCAAATTGAAAAAATTCATCTCTTAGATGGAGCAGAAGATTGGTGGTTTGGGCACCTAGAGCATGCAAAGGTGACCAAGTATTTAGATTTCTTTCACAAGTTGAGAAAGAATTTTGATGTGGAGAAGACATAGTTTCACTACAAAGGGGCATCTCCCAAGGAAACCAAGGAGAATGTCAATCTTGTCACTCTGGACAAGAGGTCACTACTTTCACCACCTGCTGCAGCAGTACTTGTATCTGGAGAAGAGACACTTGAATCTTTGAAAAGTAGTCTTGAGATCTGGACTTATGGAGTCCCATGCATGGATCAGGAGATGCATGAGGAAGAGGAGGAGGATACCAGTGCTGGTACACTTGAAGGAAAGAGGCCATCACTCTTACCAATAGTTGGAGATACTATTGTTCTAGATGGAGGAACTCTTTTGTTTTGTCAAGAGGTTCCCACACATCAGTTGATCCAAGGTATGCATTAAATTTCAACACATATTGTTTTAAGATCAATGCATGACCAAGGATTAGAAAAAAATGTTGATTTGAAGAAGAAACATATCATAGCGCAGAGGACCTTTGATCTAATCAAGGAGGAGACTGAAAACTATCCTGGTTCATCATTTTTTAGCTACATTCAGCCCCTTGAGTTGAGATGTATAGCTTCAGGAAATGGGATTAGCATTATCCTATGTACTATGACTGATTGTGAGATCAGTGTTGTAACTTTCTTTGATACAGTGCATGTATCACCCTGCAGATCTACAGCGCTGTCACTTAGTAGTTGTGACAAAGAAAGGGCTTCATCATTCTTGGAGCATTCTGGAGGTAGCTTCACTCATGAAGCAATGGAAGCAAAGATGACAAATGGTATACATCTTGAAATAAGAAACCTTTTCTCCTTTCTAGATGACCCTTTCTCAATGAGCCTCTCACTGCTCAAAGAGAAACTTCTACTTGCATTAAATCCAAAACTTCTTTGGTTTTGGAGGGCCTTTGATGGAGAGATAATCTCATTAAGATATCTCATTAGAGATGCATTTCAACATTTCATGAAATGCAAAAGTCTTCAACAGTTTGAGAAGGATGGAATTCTACAAAGGGAGGATGCCATGATTTTGCAGTACCTCATTCATCATCCCCATGGGAGTGAATGGGTAGAGATGATAAGCAAGGGGTTGCAAAGCCACTTGAAGATTTTTATGGGCCAGCATTCTTGGTTACATTTGTTGTCATTGGGAGATTTTTGTCACTCTCCAAAGGCACCTATTTTTCTGATCCATGCCTTGAAAAAAATGTATGAAATGAAGAAGGAGGCATGGCTACGCTGGCTATGCTTGGGTGAGTATGGATACCACCCAATAGCTCATAATTTCCTGAATCATGCCTTGTTTTTCAATGATAAATTGCTTAAAGGGATGCATATTCAATTTTGTTTCACTTGAGAGAAGTTGGCCACCACATGACATCTCCTATGTCTATGTGTTTTATATTGTGTAAAACTTGGCATAATGATCTCATGATGTGCATTGATGATGTTTCTTTGTATGGGGCTGATGTGAAATCTCATATTTCCATTAGTATTATTTTCCTTCGTGATGCACATGAGGACGAGAGAAAGCAGCAAGATCTCTTGTTGCTTGGATTGCTTTTGGGGGAGTTTGGCTTGTCCATCTTACATGGAGGAGATGGAGGATGGCCAAAAAAGGCCTTACTCCGATGGTTATTGTTAGGAGAATATGGTTTGACATATTTGTCTACCCATATTACTTCTTCTCTTCTTCTTTTGCATAATGTTGGAATGATGAATTTTGGATCCAACAAGGCCAACAGGGCTAAGTATGAGAGCATCTCAATGCTCAGTCTAACTCATGAAACATGGGATGAAGATATGTATTGTGTGATGGAGCTTTTAATTTGTGAAGATAACCACCTTATTGTATGCACCTCATGTATTGATGATGATGTTCGACATCAAATGGTTGTCACTTGGTACTTCATGATGGGAGGAGGACATCTAACCAGGCAGTTGGAGGTCATTCTTTATGCTTTTAAAAGACAACTTTGGAACCAAACATGCATAACCTATTGCAGCAAATGGAAGAAGCCTTCCTTATGTGGATGCAATTTGGAGGGGAATAGATGGCTTTGCATCTACTTTTGGAGTTGTTTGAGGACAAGCAACATTTTGCCAAGGGGGACTGTAATATTCCCAAATTTTCACATCATATTTGGAATATTAGAGTCCTTGATTTTCCTAATGAATTAAGTAAATAAAAGGGTGGAGGGACCCATAAACCTCAATAAGAATAAATATCTACTTTGTGTATGTGAATGTGGATTAATCTAGACTAGATCTGCAAAAAGAGGTAGTTGAGAAACTACTAATGTGAATGAGATTGGAAAGCATGTCTCATTTCATGAGAGAAATCATGGAGGGTTGATTTAGTCAACTAAGATCTTGAAGATGTCAAACAAAGGGTCATTGAGCATTAATGATCAAGTGGTGGAGGATCATGTGAAAATGAAGCACACATGATGGAAGAGGTGTACATTGCACCTAGACTGTTTGGTTGATTTGGTCAAACAATGTTGTCCCACTTGGAGGATCTTGTCCACATGTGACAGCGCAGTTGAGATTAGGGCCAAGGCTTGGGATGGCTCAATATTTATAAAGGAGATGAAGGCAAAGGTGAAAGGCATCTTGGATTATTTTGATGTATGATCTTTTGGATATGAAATTGTCAAGTGACATTCCACTGCAATCTTGGGCTATTTAGTAGAGATTGCAGGTGTAGTTTAGCATAGGGTGTTTCCGGGCGGGAATCCCCCCTCTTTCTTTCAGTGATCTCTAAGGAAGAGGTTCGTACTTAATTGTACAATAGGCTTTAAGTGCCATTTCCATTTCCTACTTTCTGCAGAACATTCATATTCAGAAAACTGCGTTTTTCTAAAGATCAGTTTGGAAAGGTGGAAGTTGTCTTCAGTACTTTAGCTGGAGAAAAAGGTGAGGGATTATTCCCATTACTTGGGCTTATATTGCAGCACTCCCAGAGCCACATTGCAGATCTAGCATCAGGCCAAAATTTATTGACCTCCTAGAAGCAATATTCTCTCCAAGAATAACGTTGTCCATATTGCAGATTTGAAAGGAGGAAAGAAGTTGCTAGTATTTCAGCTAGCAATCCAGTGGAGGATCATTCCTTCACATTGCCATCAGTATTAACATCAGCCTGGATCTTGTTGCTGCATTTTTCAGCAGGTAGAAGGCCTCTCTTTCCCTCATAGCACAGTTTTTAGAGGCAGTTGTGTTGTAGCAGCTGCAATCATATTTTGGAGGATTGAGACGCTAGATCTAGAGCTCCTAGCTCATAGATCTGAGGAAGGGATCAGCCCTTCAAGCATAGATCTGATCTGAGCACATATTTCAGCCATCTATTCTTCAGATCTAGCTTCAGATATGTATTTCCCAGCAGATCAAGGATCAAACCCTGGGGAGGTGGTTTTTCCAAAGTTGCAGATCTGGAAAATCCTTTCTGGGTTATCTTGGGAATCCATCACATTGGCCAAATCTTGAATCTTGGCATCATCAGAGCTCCAGTTTTGAGTAGATCTGCATTTCTCTTTTCAACCTGCAACTCCATGTTTATATTCTGCTGAAGAGACAGCGTAGTATTTGCTGCAAAGCCTCAACAGTTACATTGTACCTATTTCACACATGTTTCCTAGGTGATCTTAGCTCATTTTCTTGGCTAGATCTACCTATATCTTGTATTTGTGTAACTAATTCATCTCCAATATAATAAAATGGCTCAGCTCTTTCTACATATTCTGATTTGTACTTAGATTTATTGTCTATCTTGTTGTAAGTTCTTATATTGTGTGAAGTATTGCTGCATGTTCCCAATTTGGGATATTACAGAAAGTAAGTTAGCAAAGATTTAAAACACCTTGCAGAGAGAGAGAGAGAGAGAAAATGCAAAATATCTTTCCAATCAGTTAGAAGATTAAAATAATATGATAAGAGGTAAGGGCACTGATCCTAACGTGGCAATAATGACATTGTTGCAAAAGAAAAAATTAGAGATGCAAGAGTTGCTATGCAAGTTAAATATTCCCTGCTCGGAGCACATCCAGACGACGGAGTTGGCTCAGGTTGAGAAAGAGAAGGAGCCTCTCACATAAATTCTTCTCCAAAAGGAAGAGGAGATAAAAGTGCTAAAGCAGAGAATTACTGAGCTCCAACACGCGCAAGATAGTCATGTATGCCTAGTTAAAGTGCCTGACAATCTCGAGAATGCCTCGAAACACCTAACCAAGGCCCTGACAGAGTTGAAGTTCTCTGAGGATGAGACACGGACCGTGCGTAGGTTGTTAAAAGAAGCAAAAGTTGCCCTCACAGAAAAGGAAAATATGATCTCGAATTTACAAAAATAAATGGATTTGAATCGCAGAGAGTCTCATGAGCTGGTGGAGGCCACACAAATAATCTAGAGTGAGATACTGAAAGAGGTGAAGGATCATTGGGAGCTCATCACCTTGGCAAACGATAAGAAGAATGTCATATGTGATTTCAAAGTGTAGCTTGATGCAAGTCGCTGAGAGTGAAATGACAACATGATCATCCTTGGATATATTTTATTCATCAGCGAAATCCCCACTGAAGAGTTTGGCATGCGTGGAGTGGTCGACCGTTACACGACGGTAATGGAAATTATGAAGATGGTACACAAGGAAGAGGCACGGGTAAAATCAGTTGAATTTTTATGGATAGTGGCCAAAGGAGTGGAAGCATTTGGTCGTGAATGGAATAAGGTGGTGGAAGTAGGGTTTCCATCTTGTTGGGACCCCCTAGGCATACTGCTCCCTTTGGTGACATATGAGCAACGGATGACCGAGATTAAATTCAGGGTAGACTCAACTTTGGAAAATACCTCCTGTCTTAAGGTTGAAACCTTGGTGGCATCACTATGCAAGGAATTCCTACTACTCGCCAAGGTCAAGCATTTTTTCTCTGCCCACCTTGATTACTCTGAGTTGACTCAGTTGTATGCACTGTTGGAACTTTTTAGCTCTACGCCCTTACCTATAGACATCGAATGGCAGAGATGCTACAAACACGGGCGCCCTCCAGCTGCATCCACGTCACAACTGATGGTGCCTCCCTCATCTTGCCACTCTGGCTCTTCCTCCACTCCCACACAGACACGCACCTTAGGACCTTCAGCCACCCTCGGTGCAACTGTTGAATATTTCATGATTAGGCCCATGCATAGTTACTTTGTTTTATTTTACTTTTATGTTATGATGTTTTAGTTGGTGGAATCATCATTCCACTCTTGTTATTGTTATTTTCTATTGAGAAGAGTGTTGCTCATAGCAGGCTACAACTGGACCATATCATTTTGATTCTGATGTATGTACTGTGAATCAAGAAAGAATATCTGCCTAGGAAAATATCTGGCCATGAGCCTCTATAGGGAAAACTCTGCAAGTATACAAAGGTTCTGAATTTTCTGTGGAAATTTTGGGTCCGCACTATATATCTTTTTATGTAATACTATTTTGAGCTGAAAATTCATATCTGGGAGAGTTGTTTTTGAAAGTTAATATAAGAACGACTTTGTCTACAAACGGATTCCATTTGAGATAATGAGCAGTATGTATGTGTTTTTCTCTTGTTTGTTTAATATTATTTTCGCTTTGTTATTTGTTCTTCAAAAGTATCATATGTGAAATGTTTGTGATAGATGATTTAATAAATGAATTTGTATACATCCTCGTTGAGGAAAGACGACACTCATGTGTTAAATATATTACAACCTTAATCTCGCTCACCATGAGGCTACCTCTCCATTAACCTCATATTCAGCATTTTTCCCCAGATCCTAAGAAGGATGGACTCTTATTGCAGAATAAGCCCATATTTCGTGGGGTTTCTCTTCCTAATTTCTCTGAATTACCGCCACCTTATAATTCCAGGTCTACTCATTAGTATTTTACTTGGCCCATTCGAGGTATCCTCGATTCTTACAGCCCCGAGTCCATTCCGGGTGATTTTCAATGTGCATGAAACTTAGTACCAGTGTTTTCTACAGCTATCTTGAACCACAGTCCCACTAGTCCTAAATAAAGATACATTCAAAGTTAAGCTCCACATAAACAGTTTAAATCCTCTGATTCTTAAGATGTCCTAGACACTTGTCTTTTGCAACATCGTTTTCATGCCATTGCCGAAGAACAAATTAAAAAAAATCTTTTCCCTAGGATACGACATAAGTTTCACCCTTCAATCAGGTGAGCACGAAGGGTTGAGAGTTGAATAGCCCTCACCCTGGAGACTCCACTAAAATCAAGTTGAAATCGGCAGTAACCCTAGCTTTCACAAGGCCACATACCCGATCAGATACCTCTCAGTTGAAAACCCCCCCTGTGTACACTACAAGGAAAAAACCCTCTAGCGGAGGTTATAAAGGAGGTTTTTAGTGTTATAAAATTGGTCAAAATTGTCAAAAAAATACTTGCTACAACATTCGTTTTTGGTAACGGAGGTTTTGGTGGAGCTTTTAATGGAATTTAAGCACAAATAGAAAACTTGGGCGGCCGGAGGTTATTACAGATTTTTTTTTTATCGGTGCGCTACTAAGGTGTCAACACACTGGTGCGTGTCATATAGACGATCGGCCCAGGGTGGTCGAAGGTGCATGCACCAGGCGGTAAATGTGTAAAACTGCACCGAGTGCACTATAGGTAATACCATGCATGGGGCCGTTCTAATTGGTATTGGGATTTGTGCGGTGTGATATCAACGCACCGATACGTAGTCTTATAGATGCGCACCAATGCACGGTCTCATACAAACGCACCGATTTTTCTAATTCGTATTGGGATTTTTGCAGTGCTCATATGTTGTATCAACGCACCGATACCTAGTATTATAGAAGCACACCGGTGCACATTATCAGACAAACTCACCAATTTTTCTAATTCGTATTGGTATTTGCACGGTGCACATAGTTTGTTCAGATGCACCGGTGCGTAGTTTCACATAAATGCATCGGTGCGCAGTATCGCACAAACACATCGATATTTATAATTGGTATTGGTATTTGTGCAGTGCCCATAGGTCGTAGAAACGCATCGGTGCGTTGTATCATTCCAACGCACCCGTGTACAGTAACTCACATGCAACGGTGTTCATTTTGTATTTTTTAGAAACATCGACCTGTGACAGTGCAATTATTGTGATTTTTTTAAATTCATTATTCTTCAAAAGTTGACACATATTATAACAATATTAATATTAATTAAATTTTTATTAATGCATTTGAATGTGATGTTTGGATTAATTTGTTATATCATATCATAATTATTGTGATTTTTTTAAATTCATTATTCATCAAAAGACGACACGTATCTTATAACAGTATTCATATAAATTAAATTTTTATTAGTGCATTTGAATGTGATGTTTGGATTAATTTGTTATATCATATCATTAGATTTCACATCTCTTCATTATAATATTTAATCATCCATAAATTTAATCAAAGGTGTTACATTTCACAGCGACAATGGAGAATGCAATAGAATAAATTAAAACATATATATATATATATATATATATATGAATAAGATAGTCTTTGTCATACAAAATGGGACAGTTATTGGTATCCCTTTGTCTTTAAATTGGGACACTATGTTCATTGCATTAAACAAAATGTATGATTTCACAGACAAATATTTCAAAAAATACAACGCCTTGCTTTGATATCCAAACATAGTGATCATCATTCTTCACTTGAATTGTTGTCACTACTCGAGCTACTTCCATGACTTGGGTTATTTTCAGGAATTTTTTGTTCAGGGTGTTGATTGTTTTCTTTTTCTTCACTTTCCATCTACAAACATAAAAATAAACTATAATTAGTGTTTATACATTGGTGAGAATAATGAAAATTGCAATATTAAATAGTATACATCAATGGAAATCGAAAATAAATGTTGTACCATAGCAACAATTGACTCATGAACTATACACATTCTTTCAAAACCATGTGGTATGCTAGCTTTCAAGATTTCATCTATTGGCACATTTCCATACTTTGTTTCCTACAATTTGTATACCCCATAACAAATCATATATTTAATATAAAAGAATTTTTTGTTCTATTAATTATAGGCGGAGCTAACTAAAACAAGATCGATAGATGCTTACAAATTCCACAATTAATTTTTGATATTCCAACATATACTCACAACCCATATTTAACCCAATGTCAATCAATTCGTCTAATGGTTCTTCTTTGTATGTTAGCACCTGTTTGAAGACATTCAATGATGTTTTTTGTAAAAAAACTTAAAATATACAAAAATGAAATCTAGTTAAGTTTTTATAAGGAAGTAACAATTACTCACAAACATAGATATCAACCCTTTTCTTCTTTGTCGTCCTATTTTATGTGCTGAATGGGTTCCATTTTCTTTTCTTTTCTGCAAGAAAATACTCGAAAAATAATATTTAATGCTAAATTGTTTATTTATTGTACCTAATGATTTAAAAATTCAATGATTATGTTGTAGCTCCTAGAGACAACCTTGAGTTGAAAAAGACCAGTGCCTAAGACATCTTAAAATAAAAGGTTAAATGTGGGCAATTGTATAAATTCCTCTGAAAGAATATGGGTCAAGATATAATGGTTTTGGTGGTTCAAGAATAGAGAAGACCATTTGAGCCTAATCCATGTGAATTCCCCAAACAGTGAGAGGGCTCAGGAAGTTGTGAGGTTGATGGATTTTAGTTGGGCCAAGTATAAAACAATGAGAAAAAGCTTTAAAATGTGCGGAGGCAGTGAGGAAGAACAGAGAAGGAACCAACAAGGGACAGGCTTAAGAGATTTAAGAATGTATCTGGGCCCAGTGACCTTAGAGGAAACCGATATGAACGAGATATGGGCAACAACTGAGGTTCGTAAAGCACAAATTAACGAAGTGCAGAAAGCTTAATACATGAGTGTTGACACCTGAGTGTTATGCAAACACGAATTCGTGAATAAAATTGCAGACTACCAGCAACTACATTACACGGACCTTCAAAGAAGCATAGTATGATAGATGATTATACATAAAAATAGATTACTGATAATAGAGGAAAATGGATACATACTACTCATTTCTCCATCTGGAATCCAAATAACAATGTTGTATTATATTAAGTTTCAAATAGCTCTCCCAAATATGTAGCTCAGAGCACAGGGAGCACAATAATACAAAACTACAGCAAAATTCTTCCAAAATTCCAGAACCTTACTTTCATCTTAGAACTTACTATATATAGAGTTTCCCTGGAGGTTCTACGGTACTTGATCATTTATGATCGACCCATATCTATGAAATCAAACATGCTACCTAACTTGCAGAGCGTACATTGAGAAATTACTTCTGTACTGAGAGAATTAAAATAGGAATGGGGTGAAATTGAGATTTCACAAGAAAAATCATCAAAATTAAACCAAAATAGAAAGGACACAGTCGCCCATTGAGGCTAATAATGGGATCCTTCAAGACGGTATGGCAAGGAGCAGTCGTAGGTGTACTGGCTGACTGTCATTTTACGATTCCATCTATTGTTTTGCAGACCTCCACTCCCTTAGTCTGGTGATTTCCACTTAGTCCATTATGAAGAGTTCGGTCGTACTGAGCGCACCTGGTTCTTCAGCGGAGATCTCCTGAGCAGACCGCATAAGCCACAACTGTATGTTCTGCCTCAAAATCTCATGCGGTGTTTTGAATTGCAAAAACAGGAACCAAATTTCGGAGGGGGTCTCAAGTGGTAAGCGGTATCGGAGAAGGGGGGGTGTGAAATGACGAGAGGAAGACACATGGAGGAGTTTGTGGTAATGGATACCACCCATTTCGGACCCCCTCCACATGGTTAAAGTTTGAAATCTGCGGGGGGTGTAAAATGAAACAAGGACCGTCGGATGCATTGGGGTGAAGCGGAGGTGACGGAGGGATGTGGAGGGATTAGTGGTGATTAGATGTGTGAAAACGGATGAGAATGGCGGGAGTGATGGTGGGGCCCAACAGCATCGCAATCACAACTCTTTACCGTGAAGCAGTAAATGTAAACTCTAAAATGTGCAATGTGAGAAGTGCGGGGAGAAGGTAAGTGACGTGGAGGGAATGTGGGACCAAACTACATCACAAATCGCAAGCTTTAAGTTTTAGTTATAAGCAGTGGGGGTTTAAAATGTAAAAATTGTGAAGTGCAGGGAGAGGGACCCACCTGCATCACTCATCGCAGAATTTAGCATTTGGGAAATAAGGTAAACACTTAAAACCGCGAAGTGAGATTTGTGTTGATTTGAGGATGATGTGTCAGGGAGAAGTGGAGCCCACTGCAATTGGCGGGGTTTATCAATCAGCGAATGTTTTATGCAGTAAGGCAAAGCTTTATGATGTTGCATATGATATGTGATATGTATTGGAAACGACTGTGAAGTGGGGGGCGAAGCAACTATGGTGGGCCAACCATCGCGTCGCAAGTTAAACCAAATAGATTGCGGGCATTTCAAAGGTAAGTTGAAACAAATGCAATGTGATGCATCGCAAGTCGGGGATCATGGTTTTTAAGTTTTAGTTGCGATGTGAAAGGTTTATAATATGCGATTTGTGATGGAGGGTGGGGAAGAAAGGGTGACGTGGAGGGATGGTCCCACTTTAATCACAATCGAGGAATAAGGAAGTGGATGGTAAAATAAACCAATGATATAGTGGCTCTTAGTCATCTATAATTTTCACTATCTGAAGATGACTAAGTATCGGTTCTAGATTTCTAGAAACAAAGTTCATGAACATTGTGAGTTCTAGAAATCTCACTACCTTCATTATCCTTAAGATAAATTTTTTCACTATTTCATCATCCCATCATGTCAATGATCAGCTCACCCATCCCAGAAGACCCATCATGGGCTCATGTCACTCAGTGTGTCTTTTTTGTGTCACCTTGGGCCTCAGCCCTCTATTTTGTTTTGCCTAACTCCTCCATTGTCCATCTAGGTTTTTTGAGGGAAAATTTTCTTGGTTTCATGACCTCCATGTTTAAAACATAGACAAGGCTTGTACCTTGATGCTCTTACACCTCCTCCTATCCTCAATATACCTTCATAAGCACTTCCCATCACTCCTATCCCTCAAACTCATCATTTTTCTACAAAACCTAGCCTATTGCTACAAATTGACACTTTTCGAGACTAGGCCTGTGTTTTTCCCTTTTGGACCCTTTCCCCTCACTCAATCCTTGAAATTATACTTTCCCCTACTCCCTAACATCCATCCCTATTCCCCAAAATTTCCCCAAGAATTTAGATAAACCTTACCCCTTCATTCCCCTCCCTCTAAAAGGCAGTCCTAATTTCCCTATACCAAACCCTAATTTCCTCTTCCAACTAAGCTAGGGTTTTCTATGGAAAAGAGGAATTAAAGAAGAATATCCATATGGTAGGACATATCAATAATCATGAAGCCATACCAATGCATAAATATCATGCCTCCGTCATTTTCCAAGAATTCATTCCAAGGGCCAAGTCATTTGCCGCACCTAGGGTCAGTCTTGCTTAAAAATGTGTTTCTGGCCAAACATAGATGAATTTGGAAAATGTGAGAGAGGTTTTTGTCCCTCATAGGGCCAAGAAGAAAAAACTCCTTCATTTTTTACACAGGTATCATGGTTTGGAGGCAATATCAAAAACACAGGTGTCCCAGGAGAATTTCTACACTGCTGGAGTGACCTTGGGAAAATAAGGTTTTCTCACAGCTGGAGTGTCCAAATGACTTTCTTGATGAGTCAAAACACAACTAGACTTGAATATGTCTCCAATGAGCTATCGTTAGATTAATTTTTAGTAAAGGAAGGTCTCCAAAAGTTTTCTGCACCAGCACTCTGCATTTCTGCACCATCATTCAGCACTTTTTGACTAGTGTTGGGACAGTCAATTTTTGGACAGGTAAATGGACACCAAATGGAAAACCAAAAGTAGTCTTGGAAAGTAGACTCAACATGCTTTCCAATGAGCTATCACATATCTCATTCCAACACCAGGATTGCCTCCAACAATTCTCCTGTAACTGGCATTGGCTAATACGTACACAAAGAGAGCTTCACAAACCACCACATGTTCTTCTTTTTTACGCATAGACAGAGTTTGTCTAAAATTGCTAAAGGGAGTCAAAATTTTGGTTTTTCACCTCCAAATTTTCTGCAAAATTCAATGCACAAGGTTGGTGGTTTATTTCTTGCCTCCAAAGCTTTCATTTTCCTAGGTAAAGCGATATTCAAAGGCTTAATTAAACCAAACCCTAGGCTGCCTAAGAAATTAGTTTTAAATATCTTTGGTTAGGGTTTACAAAAGAAAAAACTATTGTGTATGCCAGAGAACAATGAGATGATAGCAGCAAAGAAGAGGCAAAGCCTAAAAAGAAGAATAAGAGAGTGATGATAGCATGGATGAAAGTGATGAAAATGGTAAGGACAGCAAGGCAGAAACATAGCCTAATGATGAAGAAAATAAAGATGACATAGAGGAGGAAAATGAACATGACAGTCTGAAAATAAGGAAGAAAGTAAGCCATTGGATCAAAACGGTGATAGTGGTGACACCCATAAAAAAATCTCTGGTGTAGAAAAGAGTGTTGATGATGAGCAAGATGACAGTCAAGGGGATTATGAAAAGAACAATGGAAATGATAGTCAGCAGGAAAGTGCCCAGGATAGCCTTGAAGAAGATGATTTTGAGCATGACAGTGACCCCAATCACAGTGACAAAGGTGCTGAAATAAATGAAGAAAATAAATATGAAGAGACAGGGGAAGAGGGTGAAGAAACTGAAGACCAAGAGCAAACAAATAATGAGGGTGAGACAGAGTTTGAGGGTGAATACATTGACCAAGGTAGTGATACAAATGAGATAGTCAATGAAAAATGTCATGACTGTCATGACACTCATCATGCCTCCATAATTTTCCAAGAACCCATTACAAGATTCAAGCCATTTGTCATTCCTAGGGCTAGTTTTGCTTCAAACTATGTTTATGAGCTAACAGAGATGAATTTGAAAAAATTGAGAGATATTTTTCAAAACACAACTTGGTTGCAAAACACCCTATTTTTCTGTTGAAGTGGTGTTACGCACAGAGCAGTGTTGGGAGATTTGATTTTTGAGCAGGAAAATAGTATGCACTCAGCACAAATCAAAAATTTCTGGAAATTAGACTCATCAGGCTTTCCAATGATCCATCACGGGTGCAATTGAGACATCGAGAAGGCCTCCAAATGCCCTCTACAAAATGGCGCTGCGCACAGGAGAAGTTTGGCCAGAATTGCCACATAGAGATCAAAAACCTAAAAGAGGAAAAAAATCATGACAGCCTTGGAGTTTTGGCTGAGGCTTCTCGGTATATTTCCAAGACCTCTTGAAGGACCATTCCACAAATTTTGAGGCAAATTGGACGACTTTTTTTTTTCCAAATTTTGACCCCTAGGAGCGCAGCACCCTAGGTGTTACGCACAAAATTGGTGCCTCCTCAGCTCTCAAAGTTTAAATTTTTGAATTTTTCACATCACCAACAGTCTACTCACCAATTTTCAGATCATTTGGAGCATTTTTACCCCCTCAAAAGGTCAAAAAACATCAACAATTTAACCTTTCTGCCTGCTTTTCAGACCAGGTGTTACGCACAGAGAAGTGTTGGGAGATTTGATTTTTGTGTACGTATATGGCATCCACTTAGCACAACTCAAACATTTTTGGAAATTAGACTCATCAGGATTTCCAACGAGCCATCATGGAGACAAATCCGGTGTCAGGAAGACCTCCAAAAGACCGCTGCAACAAGGCATATTTCTGCGTTACGCACATGGAAATTTTTCACTGTTTGACACATGTGTTACACTCCTGTGGCTGAGTGGGAAAAATGTACGTTTGGTAAGTTTTCTTAGGCATTTCAGGCCCAAAAGTCAATTTTATTTCCATTTATAGTCGGAAAAGATATTTATTTAGATATTTTTGTTCCTTGGGCTTTGCAAAGCCTCAAGAACAAGTTAGGATATTTCTCTTTGGCCAATAGGCTTCTAAATGCTCTAGTAGGCTCTCATATCCTCATTTGTTATATAAGACATGAGGATTTATTATAAACAGTTGGGACTTGATGTCTTTAAGAGAAATACATGGTTTTATGAGCTTGGACAAGATATTGTTTTTATGAAGTGAATTAATGGCTTGTGTGGCTTGATGTTGGAGAAACTTGCTTGCAGGATTCCATAGCTTGGTGAATGGTGATGTTTTCCTAACTTGTTAATTTTTTCTTGTCCTCATTTTTTTTCAATCTGCTTGGTTGCTATTGATCAGAAAAGTATAGGTTGAGATATGCTCATGGAAGCACCTCAAACCTCCTGTTTTCTATAGTTTTGATGTTTTCTTCTTTTAGTCATCTTAAGGAATTCTTGACTACTCCTTAGGCCCACCAAAACTTGTTTTTGTTTCATGAATGGTTTGTATGTTAGCTTATAAATATGATTCATCGTATGCCCTGCTTATTTAAATTTTTCAAAACCCTATTGTGAAGCTTTTCTATGGAATATTGATTGATTAGGTTAAGACCAAGAGGTCTCGTTTCGATCTTGCCCTTTTCCCATGCTTACCAACTTGTTTCAGAGTTCCCGATAGTTTGATATATGTTGTTTAGGATTTCCCTCTCCATATATTGAGTTGTTTGTTTATCTTATGTGTTTTCTCAAAAAGATGAAGGTGAATTTCTAAATATAGGAGTTCTAATGCTTCTATATATCACCGGAATGTTCATCTTACATGTTTATCAGTTTGAGTATTGTTAATAGAGATTAATGGTTTTCCCTACCTCATGAGTTATTTATTTCAGACTATATATGTTTAAGACCTCTTAGTTCTTCCCAAACTTGATGTTCATTACACCTCATACATCACCTAAGGATCCATTAACCTTGCTAAATCGGCCCTACAATACACTCTGCTTCATCATTTAGACACCCTCGACTTCATCTGACCCCATAGCCCTATTGATTTGACAGCCTCTTATTCCACCTATCCTGCTTAGTCATCTTACCCCAACCCAAAACAAAAAAACAAATTACACTTAACAACTAGCCTAAAATCAATCATCCGAAGCGAACAAGTTCACATCCTTCGCACAATAGAGAGAGCCCTCTCTGAGTCTAGGAAGGCTAGGTCCTAGGACTCCAAAGACTACTCTGATGTTACCTTGTCATTTGGTTTAGCCAATATGCCAAATCACGGGACCCTAACATAATGGCGATCACGGTGGGACCTTCTGAGTATATAATTGACTGAAAACTTCTTAAGACTCTTTAGACCCTCAAGTTTGACTGATAGTATCTCGTGGTTCATCTGCCACCTCATCGCCACACTAACATAATGGAAATCACAGTGGGACCTTATGAGTACATAACAATCTAAATACCCCTTAGGACTCCAAAATCCCTTGATTAAACAGTATCCTATGATTTATAGCTACTTCATCACTATCACTAACACAATGGTGATCATGATGCAAACTCTAATGTCAGTGACAATCTAAGTATCCCTTAGGACTTCAGAAACCTTCACCAAATCATAGAGAACTCAAGTTAATAGCCAAAGAGTAGAATCCAGTTGTTTCACCATCCTAGAAAAATGATGACTCAGTTATAGGACACTCTCAAAAAACTTAGGGCTACTTAAGAAAACTCATAAAACCCCAAAACATTCCTAGATTGGTTTTTTTCAGTATTGGTGGTGGACCATAGACACATATCTTCAAAACAACTAAAAACGTCCACCTGGCGACTCCACTAGCCTCCAATAGGCCTATTACTTCACTAGTCCTCATAGAGTCCCCTGGGAATGCATTGAGCAATCCTAATCATGCTTATGGTGGACAGCAAAGTTGAAATCATCCACCTGGCGAATCCACAACTATCAATATACTTAAAGACTCCACTGGAGGAAGAACCTGAAACATGACCAGTCATCCTAGAAAGAAAGAGCACTTAGGCCTAGGTTGGATTCAAGAAATTATTGTTTTTATTTGTACTTATGTTTTATCCTACTTTAAGCCTAATCAAGAATACATTGATGAGATCTAATTTGATCATTGGAAGGATCTCAGGCCTCAAAAATTTGAGCCTCAAATTTCAGACCATGAGCAGACTTATACACCTGTGCTTACCCCAGATTCACCTGTGGAAAACCTAGTGAAACATGAGCCTCATGCTACATTTCTTGCTCTTGCTGGAACCTCAAACAATCATAAATCTATTTTTACACTACCTATACCCACAAAGGTCCCAGAAAGATACAAGCCTCTTATTTTACCTCATATCTTCCAAGCCCTCCCTGCAGATCTTGCAAATAAATTACCCATATTTGATGGAGAAAGCTCAAAATTCACCGATGAAGAACACATTCAAAATCTTGTGAATTTACTTGACCTTTTTGAAATATAATAAGATGATGTGCGTATTAGAATGTTTTCCTTATCATTGCAAGGAAAAATTAAGAGTTGGTTTAAGGACCTTCCAGCTGCAAGCGTTATCAATTTTCATCAATTCACTCAAGTCTTCCTAGATAGGTGGGTGATCATGGGAAATGAAGTTCTCATCATAGAGGAATACAAGAATTTAAAAAGACAACCAGGGGAGACAGTACAAGACTTTTCAGCTAGGTTCAATAAGGTATACAATGCAATACCTGCTAAGATAAAGCCACCTTCAGGGTGGACTCTCTTGCACTACCCAAGTACTTTTGACCCAGAAATGGAATTCTAGATAAGAGAAAAAGACCATTCAAACCTGGAAGAAATGCAGAATATGGAAATTACTGTGGAATTCAACATACTGGAAAGAGAGGAAAAGTTAGAAGAAGTAAGGAAGGACAAAGCAGCTCAAGAGAAACTGACTTCTTCAGAGGTAAAGCTAGAGATGTTGACAGATACAATCAGCAAAATGATGCATATACTTGGCAGGAAAGAGGAAGAATACAAAGTTGAGGTTGGTGTTGATTATTCAGAGTAGTCGGTAGCATTTTCTTGGGAGGAACCAAATCAGTCATTTCAATACAAAGATAGCTATCAAAACATACTGGCTGACCAAGGTTGCAAAGAAGAAGATGCAGAAAAGTTGTCAAGTAAGTACTATATGCCTTCCTACATCTTGTGCTTCACTATTAAGAGAGTATTACAACAAAATTGAAAATAGAAACAAGGTAGAATGCTCTAATGAATCAGTAAGGGAGGAAATGGATAATACAAACCCTTTTTCAAATCCAGAATTTCTCCTTTCAAATCATCTTGGTATGACTGTTTGGATTACAAAAACATAAATGGAAGATGAGCAAACACCTCTTGAGTCCCTACCCTTGTGCTTCGAATCATTTTAGATTGCTAAAAGAAAGGCTATTGGCCATGAATACTCTCCTTTTCATATGATGGAACAAATTTTTGATCAAGTGTGTATAATAGATGACATTCCTCCTATAAATAAGCTATCCAAATATGATCAATATGATGATGATTATGTTATCTAAACTCAAGATAACACTATAGAACAATCAGTGATTATTTTGTGGGACAAAGACAGTCATTTTCAACAGCTCAAATACAGTGATCAACAAATACCACTCAGCTATGACAGTGAAGAAGAAAGTGCAGAAAGTTTGGGAGAAATGGAAGGGTCTTTACCTCTTTGTTGTACTTCTTTTCAGTTCATCAAAGATAACCTTAATGCAATCAGAAGTCAGCAATATTTGGGTATTGATTTCAACAACAAAGAACACATTCAACCCTATGTTCGGCCTTCCCAAGAGAAAGTGGATTGTTGTAGTTATATGTGAAGAAAGATAAAAATGCCTCCCTTTTTAACTAAAGAGGAGATAGATCAACTTATAAATATGCATTCAGCCTCTATTTACTTTCCTCCTAATCTTAACTATCACATAGCAGAAAATGGATTTATAGATCAATTCAAAGAGGAACAATCTGATAGTCCAATATGTATGGTTGGTGACATTAATTATATTAATCATTCTCCAAGGTTTGATCAATATGTTGATAATGATTATGCTTTCCAAACATAAACTAACTTTGAAGAGTATTCAGTACTTGGTTTTTGGGAGGAAGCTCAGTTTCATCAACTTGAGAAAGGTAACCAACAAATGCATAGAAACTATGACAGTGATGAGGAAAGCTTAGAAAATTTGGAAGCAAATGAAGGCTTGAAAATTGATGGTCACAAGAAATTTTTTGATCTTCTTTCTCAAGAAGATTTGTTACCAAGGAATGCTCCTACTCGTCAACCTGGTGCTATTCACATAGAACTCAGCCCACTCAGTCAAAACCCATCAGGTTTGCTAAAGGATAATATTGAAATCTATGATGAGTATACGATTTTAGATGATCATGAGGAAGAGGAAGAGTTTCTTTCCAAAAAATGTCCTAAGCTCAGCCAAGTGGAGGAAGAAACAGGCCTAGATCAGGCTTATTTTCCAAATCTTCACATTCAGGTATTGTTTCATGATCCCTTTGCTGATTTGTTAAAAACATTTGAAGAGGGAGTGAAATATGTTAAGAGAAGTTTGATGCAAGGTTTAAAGAGAAGTTTAGACACCACTGTTCAAAAGAAAGTAAGATGGGAGTGGCCCTTTTGTTTTTCCCACGTACTCAAGGAGCTAAACCAAGATCCCTCATGGAATCATCTGCTTAACTGGTTGTGTTGGAAAAGAGAGTTCACCAGCTGAATGTATATCATGTATAGCTTAGATTAGGATAGATAGGAACACAAATAAGCTCAGCATTTGAGCATCTTTTAAATTTAGATTATTTTGAAAAAATAAAGAAAAAACTCAAAAAACATAGAAAGAATGAAAAAGAGGGCAGATTTGAAAAGAGGTAAAGCCCCATACCCAAAAAATAGTACTACTGAAAGTGAGCAACCTTAAATTCCACTTCTGGTTCAAAAATAAGGTCTTGTTCAGTCATCTAGCCTAATCATGGTTGAACATGTTTTCAATTTATTGCCGATAAGTTAGTGAAAGAGAGCTTGTCAAATCATTCAAACTTGACTTGTAAAAAGGAGATAGATTAGGGAATGAAAGATATTGGTTCCAGATGCTCAAAATAGAACCAAAGAGGAAGACGAGGATGCATAACAAATGATAGATCACAACCCTTATCTTTCTATTTTACTTTTATGCAAAATAATGTTTGTGTGCAGCTTGTTCTTATGCCACAACTCATGGTAAGTCAGATTGTCTAATCCTGATTTAAAACATGCTTTCAATTTCATGTTTATAGCTTAGAGAATGAATTTTGTCAAACAGCTTAATCTTGAGAAATGATTAGACTAGGTAGAGAATAAGAGAGTTCATTAGCCTAATCTGAACTCTTGGAAGAAATAAGGGTACAATTAGATAGTTTGATTTGTGTTTTCAAAAATAAAAATTTCGAGGGTTTGCAAATCCAAGTGCACCCAAGTGAAGAAAAATGTTAGGCCAGGTAAGATGGGTAGGTAGGAAAGAGGTTGAAGCAAACATGTATTTTCATATTGTGAGATCATAGCTTCAAAAAAACATCAGCAAATGAAGAAAGAAAGATCTACAAAGTGCATGTAAGGCACTGGTCTTCAAAACTCAGAGATCTGAACTCTGAGGTTCTGGACACCTCTTGAAAAGGAGCTGCCCTCCCCAAGTGGAGCCACTGTTATTCATCTATAATTTTCACTATCTGAAGATCACTAAGTATCAGTTCTAGATTTCTAGAAACAAAGTTCATGAACATTATGATTTCTAGAAATATCACTACCTTCATTATCCTTAAGATAAAAATTTTCACTATTTCATCATCCCATCATGTCAATTATAATCTAACCCATCCCAGAAGACCCATAATGGGCTCATGTCACTCAGTGTGTCTTTTTTGTGTCACCTTGGGCCTCAGCCCTCTATTTTTTTGCCTAACTCCTCAATTGTCCATCTAGGGTTTTTGAGGGAAAATTTTCTTGGTTTCATGACCTCCATGGTTAAAACATTGAAAAGGCTTGTACCTTGATGCTCTTACACCTCCTCCTATCCTCAATATACCTTCATAAGCACTTCCCATCACTCCTATCCCTCAAACTCATCATTTTTCTACAAAACCTAGCCTCTTGCTACAAATTGACACTTTTCGAGACTAGGCATGTGTTTTTCCCTTTTGGACCCTTTCCCCTCACTCAATCCTTGAAATTCCACTTTCCCCTACTCCCTAACATCCATCCCTATTCCCAAAAATTTCCCCAAGAATTTAGACAAACCTTAACCCCATCATTCCCCTCCCTCTACAAGGCAGTCCTAATTTCCCTACACCAAACCCTAATTTCCTCTTCCAACTAAGCTAGGGTTTTCTATGGAAAAGAGAAATCGAAGTAGAAGATCCATATGGTAGGAAATATCAGTAATCATGAAGCCATACCAATGCATAAACCTCATGCCTCTGTCATTTTCCAAGAATCCATTCCAAGGGCTAAGTCATTTTCCGCACCTAGGGCCAGTTTTGCTTAAAAATATGTTTCTAACCAAACAGAGATGAATTTGGAAAACGTGAGAGAGGTTTTTGTCTATAATAGGGCCAAGAAGAAAAACCTCCTTCATTTTTTACACAGGTATCATGGTTTGGAGGCAATATCAAAAACAAAAGTGTCCTAGGAGAATTTCTACACTGCTGGAGTGACCTTGGGAAAATAAGGTTTTCTCACAGCTGGAGTGTCCAAATGACTTGCTTGATGAGTCAAAAGACAACTAGACTTGAATATATTTCCAATGAGCTATCATGAGCTTAATGTGTAGTTAAGAAATTCCTCCAAAAGTTGTCTACACCAGCACTCTGCATTTCTGCACCATCATTCAGCACTTTTCGACCAGTGTTGGGACAGTCAGTTTTTGGACAGGTAAATGGACACCAAATGGAAAAAAAAAAGAATTATTGGTAATTATACTCAACAATATTTCCAACGATCTATCACAGAGCTCATTCCAACACCGGGAAGGCCTCCAAATTCCATCTGCAAATTGGTGTTACGCACAGACACAGCAAAGCGCCTACAAACTACCTGTTACGCACCGGCGCTACGCACCGGTGTTACGCACAAATAGAGTTTGTCTAAAATTGCTAAAAGGAGTCAAAAATTTTGTTTTTCACCTCCAAATTTTCTGCAAAAGTCAAGACACAATGTTGGTGGTTTATTTTCTTGCCTCCAAAGCTTTCATTTTCCTAGGCAAAGAGATATTCAAAGGCTTAATTAAACCAAACCCTAGGTTGCCTAAGAAATTAGTTTTAAATATCTTTGGTTAGGGTTTGCAAAAGAAAAAACTGTTATGTATGCCAGAGGAAAATGATATGACAATAGCAAAGAAGAGGCAAAGCCTAAAAAGAATACCAAGAGAGTGATGATAGCATGGATGAAAGTGATGAAAATGGTAAGGATAGTAGGGCATAAACAGAGCCTAATGATGAAGAAAATAATGATGACATAGAGGAGTAAAATGAACATGAAAGTCTGAAAATAAGGAATACAGTAAGCCATTGGATCAAAAAAGTGATAGTGGTGAAACCCATAAAACAATCTCTGGTGCAGAAAAGAGTGTTGATGATGACCAAGATGACAGCCAAGGGGATTATGAAAAGAACAATGGAAATGACAGTCAGCAGGAAAGTGCCCAAGACAGCCAAGAAGAAGATGATTTTGAGCATGACAGTGAGCCCAATCACAGTGACAAAGGTGCTGAAATAAATGAAGAAAATAAAGATGAAGAGACAGGGGAAGAGGCTGAAGAAACTGAAGACCAAGAGCAAACAAATAATGAGGGTGAGATAGAGTTTAAGGGTGAAGACATTTACCAAGACAATGATACAAATGAGATAGTCAATGACAGCTGTCATGACTTTCATGACACTCATCATGCTATTGGGCCGCTAGTTTTTCATTATTATTATCACTTTTTAACACCTTTTTCATCCATTTCTATCATTCTTTATCACGTCATTTATCATGGTTTATCATATAATCCCATTTTCTAATTATTTATGATCTTATGGATAAATATTATTTCTTCTCCTTTATTTTTAATAAATTGATGATTATTATGCATGATTTTACCAATGATGGTTTATTAATAAATTTGTTGTAACATCACTCACCATTTTAGCCTCCAAGATATTTTCTAGATTGCAGATTTGATCTCCAGCTCATCATTAAATATTCCAACTCAGAAATTCGTTGGAATAAGAAGCGATAGTTTTGCATTGGACAGTTTGGGCAAATGGAGAAGAATATGGAAAATCCGAAACATGGGTTTTGTCCAGAACAGACTGAATTAACTTCAATTAAGAGCAGTTTTCCCAAATTCGGTTCGTATTAAGAGAAACGAAAGGTTCTCTGAAGACGATTTTCTCAGATTCGCTGTTGCAGCCATTTTCCAAATTATCTCAGTTGCAATACCAAATTCGACCTGTTCTTGTTGAATGATTGATGGAAAGATATTTCAGATATGATCTTGCTAATCAATTTGTTGTGAAAAATCCAATTTTGTTATGGGAATCATTTTGTAATCATCTCTGTTGGAACTTCTCTATGCTCTTTGTGTATTTAAATGAAAAACAGAGATCAAAGAAGCAGATGATTTATATGATTAGAATGGGATTATTAGAGGATTGATGAGCATAATTATGGAATTATTAGGGGATTATTAGATTAGATTTGATAGGAGGACATATTAGAAAACGGAGAATGTAAATCAGATCGTATCACATATTGTATCATGTCTATTTCATTTATGTATCATTTTATAATTAACAAAACATAGTTCTGAAAGACATATTTGTATTTTAATGATTGCGATGATTAATACATAGTTTGCGTTGTTGTTCATTCGATTGTTCTGGAGTAACTAAGCAGCGTTCTTTGGTAGCTAAGGGCCCCATCTCTGGTGAATCATGTTGTTGTTCTTTGTGCTATACTTTTCCATTTACTGCAAGTATACTATGCTTTTCTGATTTACAGTGAATTTATTTTGATGATTTAGATTTCTACATTTATTCCTCTACGTGCGCATTTCCAATTTATTAGTTTTTTTTTAACAAGAATCAGTTTTGGTTATTTAAATTATAGACTGTTATTTATATTACTTTCCTTCTGTCTGATTGTTTAGATCTAGCTGAAAGAGCTCAGTTAATGCTTCAGTGCTCTCGGTTGATTTAATTATTTGAATTATAGAATTAATCACAACTTTTGGATTATAATTCATAGATGAATCACTTTATTTAAAGCTTCATATTTATGATTGCATCTATATTCAACGATTGGTTTTACCATTACTCTCTAGGTTTATAGCTTGCACATATTGTGTACACTCTTGAAACAAAAATACTTACCCGGGTTGATAATTAATGTGAAGCAATTAGGAGTTTTAAAAGACACATTTCAGCACCCAACACATGCCTCCATCATTTTCCAACAACTCATTCCAGGAGTCAAGCCATTTGTCACTCCTAGGGCTAGTTTTTCTTCAAAATATGTTTCTAAGCTACCAGAAATGAATTTGACAAAAGTGAGAGAGTTTTTTGTCCATAATAGGTCCAATAAGAAAAAAAATCCTTTTTTTTTTACACAGGTATCATGGTTTGGGAGCAATGTCAAAAATACAGGTGTCACCGGAGAATTTCTACACTGGTAGAGTGACCTTGGAAAAATCATTTTTTCTCACAGCGAGAGTGTCCAAATGACTTTATTGATGAGTCAAATGACAGCTAGACTTGAAAGGATTTCTAACGAGACATCTCAAAGCGAAATCCGACATCAGGAAGTGGTCCAAAACTTGGTTGTAAAACACCTTATTTTTCTGCTGAAGTGGTGTTATGCACAGAGAAGTGTTGGGAGATTTGTTTTTTGAGTATTAAAATGGAATCCACTCATCACCAATCAAGACTTTCTGGAAATTAGACTCACCAGGCTTTCCAACGAGCCATCACGGAGCCAAATACGACATCGGGAAGTGGTGCAAAACTTGGTTGCAAAACACCCTATTTTTCTGCTGAAGTGGTGTTACGCACATAGCAGTGTTGGGAGATTTGATTTTTGAGCAGGTAAATGGAATCCAATTAGCACAACTCAAGAATTTCTGGAAATTCAACTCATCAGGCTTTACAACAAGCCATCACGGGCCCAATTCCAACACAGGGAAGGCCTCCAAATGCCCTCTGCAAAATGGCGCTGCGCACAGGAGAAGTTTGGCCAGAATAGCCACATAGAGATCAAAAACCTAAAAGAGGAAAAAAAGCATGAAAGCCTTGGATTTTTGGTTGAGGCTTCTCACCAGATGTCCAAGACCTCTTGAAGTCTCATTCCACAAATTTTGAGGCAAATTGGACAATTTTTTGTTTTTTTCCAAATTTTGACCCCTAGGAGCGCAGCACCCTAGGTGTTACGCACAAAATTGGTGCATCCTCAGCTCTCAAAGTTTACATTTTTGAATTTTTCACATCACCAACAGTCTACTCACCAATTTTTAGATCATTTGAAGCATTTTTACCCCCTCAAAAGGTCAAACAACATAAAAAAATTTGACCTTTTTGCCTCCTTTTCAGACCAGGTGTTACACACAGAGCAGTGTTGGGAGATTTGATTTTTGAGCACGTAAATGACATCCACTCAGCACAAATCAAACATTTTTTGAAAGTAGACTCATCAGGATTTCCAACGAAGCATCACAAAGACAAATCTAGTGTCGGGAAAACCTCTAAAAGACCGCTGCAACAGGGCCTATTTTTGTGTTACGCACCTGGAAATTTTTCATTGTTTGACACATGTGTTACGCTCCTGTGGCTGAGTGGGAAAAATGTGCGTTTGGTAAGTTTTCTTAGGCATTTCAGGCCTAAAATTCAATTTTATTTTCATTTATAGTTGGAAAATATATTTATTTAGATATTTTTGTGCCTTGGGCTTTGCAAAGCCTCAAGGACAAGTTAGGATATTTCTCTTTGGCCAATAGGCTTCTAGATGCTCTAGTAGGCTTTCATCTCCTCATTTGTTATATAAGACATGAGGATTCACTGTAAACAGTTGGGACTTGATGTGTTTAAGAGAAATACATGGTTTTATGAGCTTGGACAAGATACTGGTTTTATGAAGTGAATGAATGGTTTGTGTGGCTTGATGTTGTAGAAGCTTACTTGCAGGATTCCATAGCTTAGTGAATGGTGATTTTTTCCTAACTTGTTAATGTTTTCTTGTCCTCATTTTGTTTCAGTCTGCTTGGTTGCTATAGATCAAAAAAGTATAGGTTGTGATATGCTCATGGAAGCACCTCAAACCTCCTGTTTGCTATAGTTTTGATGTTTTCTTCTTTTAGTCATCTTAAATAATTCTTGACTCCTCCTTAGGCCCACTAAAACTTGTTTTTGTTTCATGAATGGTTAGTATGTTAGCTTATAAATATGATTCATGGTATGTGCTGCTTATTTAAATTTTTAAAAACCCTATTATGAAGCTTTTCTATGGAATATTGATTGATTAGGTTAAGACAAAGAGGTCTCGTTTCGATCTTTCCCTTTTCCCATGATTACCAACTTGTTTCAGAGTTCCCGATAGTTTGATATATGTTTTTTAGGAGTTACCTCTCCATATATTGAGTTTTTTGTTTATCTTATGTGTTTTCTCAAAAAGATGAAGGTGAATTTCTAAAGTTAGGAGTTCTAATGCTTCTATGTATCACCGAAATGTTCATCTTACATGTTTATCAGTTTGAGTATTGTTCATAGAGATTAATGGTTTGCCCTGCCTCATGAGTTATTACTTTTATACTATATATGTTTAAGGCCTGTTAGTTCTTCCCAAACTTGATGTTCATTACACCTCATACATCACCTAAGGATACATTAACCTTGCTAAATCGGCCCTGCAATACACTCTGCTTCATCATTTAGACACCCTCGACTTCATCTGACCCCATAGCCCTATTGATTTGACAGCCTCTTATTCCACCTATCATACTTAGTCATCTTACCCCAACCCAAAACAAAAAACAAATTACACTTAACAACTAGCCGAAAATCAATCATCCGAAGCGAACAAGTTCACATCCTTCACACAATAGAGAGAGCCCTCTCTGAGTCCAGGAAGGCTAGGTCCTAGGACTCCAAAGACTAGTATGATGTTACCCTGTCATTTGGTTTAGCCAATCTGCCAAATCATGGGACCCTAACAGCAGCGAAAGAATCTAAAGTAGAAAAATGAGGCGGAAATGATAAGGTTTAGTGATTTTCAAGGGAAATGGAATGAAAAGGGGTGTGGCGGGTAGCTGGGTCCCACCGCCATAGCACATCGCACTTCAGCATTTTTAAATTTTACCCTTTGCACCTATCTTGCAAAATTTGCACTCTGCAACTGCGATTTTAATCTCCGTCGTTGAACGATGCTCGGATCAACGGTCCTCATAGCTCCCCTTGATGTGGTTGCCAACCTGGTCTCTTTGGTCGCGCCCAGTCATTTCTTATTTGTTCATGGAATACTTGCCCCACATTCACGACTAGATCTTCTTTAGCATTCACAACTTGACATGAACGCGTGCACGAATCGACCCAACCTCGCTCAGGACTCTACCCTTGTTGTTTTTTCTATCTTCAATGTTTCTCTATTGCCTTTGTCTTGTGATTTCCTTATAGGGACCACTTCTCCATGTTATGTGCAGTCACATGCCAACAACTTACATATTACATTTGAATCACGTTGTTGTTGAGATGGATCCTCCTGCGATGTAATTTTTTCCATTTCTTTGACCATCTCCTTGTACACATTTTTGGACATTCCTACCAGCATATTTCTGATATCAGCTCGTTCATATTTTGAGATTTTCATAATCTTCGTGAAAATGTAATATGACAATAAAATATTTAATTTTTATATTGATATATTAAAAGCAAATATAACAAAAGTGATATTTATAAATAATTCTAGAAAAACATTTAAAGGAATATTAATTTTTCATTCCTTCTTTTTTTGTACGTTTTTGATATTAAAAGTCTGACATGTCTCATTGACCAATTCTCTGGAAACTCTTCTTGTAGTTTAGATAAAATTTGGTTCTTGGAATCATTGGATTGATTTTTGTATTGTAAGTATAAAGAACATCTATACATTCAGGCCACTAGATCCCTCAAACTTTTGTAAAAAATTTTTTACCTTTCGTTAACCTCCAAAATCACTCCAGATGAGCTAAGGAGAAATTCATTTTCATTTTCATGTTCTATTTTTTTTCTTTTCTTAGAAAAACATTCCGTTTCTGAGTTGTTGGTCCCTGTAGAACATTAAAAAACTGTGAATTAATAGATTGTTTGAAACATTTTATCTAATAATTTTAAGTATATTATTAATGAAAATTAAAAAAAGAAACTCATATTGGATCGATAGTATTTTTTCATTCACCTGATTCATCCTTTTGCGATTTTTCCATCAAGATTTTATGCTCTTGTGGTCCTAGATCAGAAATAATCTTATCGAGCTTCATCATTTGTGGCTCTACATGATACACAGTAAACAATACATATTAGTTAAACTTACATATAGTTCAAAAATAATATTTTTTGTAAAGAATTTACAAAGAATTTTCCTTTTTTTCTTTTCTTGATGTGTTACCAGTATTTTTGTTACTTGATCTCTTGTTAGCCATTTCTTTATCAATATGAAACCTGTACCATATCATTCATTAATATATTTTATAAATAAATTATCAACTTTTCAGGTAAAAAAAATATATCAAGTAACTAATGCGCTTTTCATGGTGTACGCACCGATGTCGGTGCATTTTTGTCTTATAAACCCACCGCCCAAACAATATAAAACACTGTACGATTCTCTATGTCAAAAAGGAGCACTGGTGCGTTACATGTTAACCACTGCACTGATTAACACAGAAAAAATAATAAAAATCGTCTAGTGTTAGTTTTTGTAGCATATGGTGTCGTGGAGGGGGCGGCGCAGCGTGTTATTATAAATGCCCCACGCAACCAAAGGGACCATCGTACTGTTCTCTCTGAAAAATAGGAGACCTAGTGTGTTATATGTTACATGGTCCACCCATTAACACAAAATTTTAAAAAAAAAAATTGCCAAACAGTGCGTGAGTGGTGTGCTATAATGAAATAGTGTAGCGGTGCCCTATTTTACATATGGCACACGGATTAAACCAAAAAAAAAATTATTTTTTTATCAAATAGTACATGCGTGGTGCTCTGGGATAATCCAACGCACCAATGTGCTAGGTTATGCAGGTTTTAAAAATTCACGCAAGGACCGACATGGATTGGGATCCGACTATGCAAGTCGTCTTGTGGGTTGGATGTCATAGGCCTATATATATAGCAATACAAACCCTATAAATCTAAAATTGAAAATCCCTAATTCTGAAATCATAGAAATAAGAAGAAGCAAGGGCAGAAACAAAAAGAATGAAAGGTTTAGAGTAAAAATGGACTTTTTTTTTGTTTCTGAAAATGAACAAAAAATTGAAATTTTTACTTACTAAGTAAAAAATACTGCAGAAAATGTAAAAATAAAAATAAAATTTAATCATGAGATCATTTGAAATTCTATGTTATAGGGTTTGAATCACCATAGGTTTGGAATTATGATTGTCTGAATACTTTTGTTTGAAATTATTTTGCTGCTCCACAACGCTCTCATGCTCTCGTGCTCTCTTGCTCCAGGTATGTCTCCTGCAAATCTCTGGCTAAATTTTTTTGCAAAAATAGTGAAATAATGAAAAGTGTTTAGTATTTAAATAATTTTTTTTATGAAAATAGATTTTCGAAAATATTTTTCCGCCCATTTTTCAATTTACCGCTTTTTTTCACTTTAAAAAATAAAGTTGTGTTTTTTTATTTGCGGATTTTCGTCACTGGTGCATCAATTAATAATGCTGCACTGGTGCGTCAGTTAATAACACAACACCGGTGCGTAGTAACTAAAACAACACCGGTGTGGTTATCTATACATAAGCACTGATTACAATAATTCCACTTTTAAGGCACTGAAATTACTTTTAGGCGTGTGCACTAAAATTTATTGTTGATTTTGCTCAAATGCAGGGAGAAAATATCATAATTATATCGTGTTATCACAAAATTGTTCTCATAGGCTGCTAATCAGAAAATCTCATGCAACTATTTCAAACCAATCTTATGACTGAGGCTTAGCCTTCTTAGTCTGAGAGGGCTCTCTCAAAGGTTAATGATATTGAATAAAGATATAGATGGCTAACTCTATTTAGGAAATAACTTGCTTATTATGAGTGTAGGTTGAAAATAATATCAGTATGTAAGCATTGGGCTTATGGAGTCAACATTTTCAGTGATTCAGTGAGTTCACTTGACATGGAAGCTGAGGCGGGTCAAAGTTTTTAGTAGTAGGTCACATACACATGAAAGAGGGAAAATACACAGTCAATTCATCTATAAAGGAAGTCATAGCATTACACAAATGAGATACATAAAAGGTATAGATAAGATAGGAAAGCACTAAAAACTCATTCAGAATCTCAGGTTGGTCAAGTAACAAATCTATGTATTGTTGAAACAGTCAATTTACAATAAGCTGCAATTTAGCCAAAAATCTCCAACCCTTGAAAAATTCGACTCAATATCCTTTAATAGACTTGTTACATCATGAGATGATCTGCCTCCTAGCTAGATTCATCAAATTTTTTCCTAATGACACCTTGCATAACCATAAAACATCAACTTAATGACAAACAAACACCTATCCTACTTGACAGTCCTTTTCCTAATAGGACTCAAACTACTCATTATTTCCTTTAACAACCTTATCTACTAAAGAAATTACATTCTTTGACAATTATGCTTTCACATGTTGGAATTGAGATGATGGGATTCATCACTTTATGACCACTTAACTGACCTCCTCAAAACTAGGAAACAAAACCCTTTTTTTTAGAAAAATGGTCTTCTTCCACGAATACTTTGGCTGTTAGTTTATTTCAATTGGTGGTCCTTGAGTGCTGATTAATTTATTTTCATGGTATTTAACCCTTCAAAAATATCCAGATGTCCAAAGATTCTCCAAAACCTGCTAAAAAGGCTGGAATACAGCACACTACAAAAGTAAGGCAGTTTTGTAGCGTACTTTCATAGCGCTGCAAAACATGTCATTTAACCTCAAAATTCTTGATTATTTCCTTTAGCATAGTGTTAATCATCATTAAACACATCTCCCACACCAATTCCACCTCTTCATTGCATCCAAAACTGGTTCAAAAAGTCAAAAGAGAAGCTACAGTAGTTTCATAGCGTTTTGATGCCCTTCAAGCCCAGGCACGCTATGAAACTGTTGAAAAGTGTTGAAAAACCAGATTTTTATGTGATCTTGAAAACTGAACCCTATAAGTGCGAAAATCTTGTCTTAAATCATGTCATTAGCCTTAAACAACCAAAAACCAACTCACCTTATGATCCTTGATGCATTTCTTCCTCATTTATAATTGGTTGAGCTATTGGTTCTTCAAGCACTGTCATTTTAAGACCTTTTTTCTCTAACTCTTCATGAATTAGTTCAATTTGTTCTTGGAGGTCCTTAACCTGGTCTTTAATTCTTCTATTGGTGGCTTTCAGATGTGTGTTCATCCTCCTGACATGTTTGGCCTCTTTTCTTGCTGGAATTTTCCATTTGATGAGTTGTTGTGTGTTATCCAAAGTCTTGGAGACAGTGTCAACATGTTCTTCCCAAATTGCCTTCATTTTTTCAAATTGAGTCTTCTCTACACTTTGTTTTCTTGCTTCCCTTTTCATAACAACAATTTCTTGATTAGCCAATTTCAATTTTTCTTCAAGGAGCTGCAACTATGTTTTTTCCATCACCTTATCTTTTCCCTTCCTTGATTTGATGTCTGTATCCTTCTCTAGAGGTGATTAAAGGTCAATAATCTCTTGAGGTGGTTGAGTTGTGTCAGTGGGTGGTTGAACTTCTTTACTTCTCTCTAATAGTTTCCAAGAATGCCTTGTCATATGATTTCTTTCTTGGAACATGAAACCTGCATCTTCTCCCTCAAATTCTAATTTCTTTGTAGATTTAGCCGTTTTTAACTTCTGCCCATGTTCCTCAATAAACTCAGCTTGAACAATAGGAGTTTCCTCTATGTCAATTGCATGTAAAATATCTTCTATATTTCCCTTAGCATCTTCTATGTCTTTTACAGCCACTGTCTTCTCTTCTAAAACCATTGTTTGGCTCCTAGTCATTCGTTTGGTTCCTTGTTTACTAACATTTTGTTTCTGTTTTGCAGTTTTGACCACCTTTGACTTTTGTTTTGTAGGTGGGAAATTTGGTGTGTCAAGACTCTAAATTTTCTCTGGCTCCTTCATAATTTTCTCACTTGGTTCTACTCTTGCATGCTCACTTGGTTCTGCTACCAATGGTTAGCTGATCTGCTGCTAATGGTGATGGAATTCTCCTAGTTTTAGGAGTTATTGAAGGAGTAAGAGCATCCAACTCAAAACCATTGAAAAACAATAATGAGGACCAATCTCTGCCTAACCTTTGAAGTTCATCTAAGACCAATAATTTCATTAAACCATGATGAAATAAATAAGTTTCACTCCCCTCGGACTTTGCTTGGACCTTATCTTCCATTTTTGACAAAATTCTATGCAAATAGAAAGGCAGATCAATGGAAATCTTACCAGTAAAGTGAAGAAGTAATTTGAAATGATATGAATAGACTTTGTGGTACCTCCCTTCACAAGTAAAGTACGTTTGGATGATGACTAGCAATTTTGAATAGTTGTTTTTTATGTAACTTCTTGGAATAGAATTGGTGAGGTCCATTTTAGTATGCTTAGTCTTCATGAACTCTTTACACTGCTCCATGTTAAACTTGAAACCTTTGAACCATTTCTCCTGACCTCTTGGAATCTCTGTAGCAGCAAAAATAACCTCTGGTGTGATGGAAAAATTGAGCATTACCACTTTAGTGGTTGTTCCACTGAAATTCAAAGCAAACTCCTTGGACACCTGTGTATGACATCCCTGCAATTTCTCACAAAACTGTAGGTAACCTGCTCTTCTGAAAGCTTCTACTATTGTTGGGCCTTCATTGATCAAATTCATGTCTGCGGGTTCATATCTCAAGCATTAACCACCCTTGTTATTCCTTCTCTTCTCTGATATGGTTTATTCAATGTCTTCACAGCCTCACTTGATGAATTGCAACCTTTCTTGATGAATTTGCAGCCTCGCTTGATATGTTCACTGTAATCCTTTGAAAACACCAGCCACAGCTTTGGCTTCATACACTAGCTCTCTAGAACTCAAATATTACGCAAGGAGGAATGAGAAATTAGAATGACTAAATTAGGAAAGGATTTGAATTTTTAATGTCTTCTCGTGACTCAATGATGACTCATACATTACCTAAATTGACCATGATGACTGCAGACCTGAGCATGTACCTTGATTTTATTCCTTCATGACTTGAAAAGCATCTAACTTACCCTTTCCCAACGATTTCTAACACCTAACAGCTAGAATGACAAGACAGACAGGAAACCGCGCTTTCGTAGCATTCCTAGTGTAAATTTGATTGTTTTCGCTACGAAACTATCAGCAGTTTCGTAGCAAAAAGTGACTTTTCACAGTGTATTTTGCTACGAAACTCTGGTTTCTTGGCTAATTTGGTACTTTCGGTACAAAATCTTTGGAAAATGAAAGAAATCAGAAAATGATGAATGATGTGACATGATGGAGTTTGAAAATGAGTGGGTTTAGACCTTAGGTTAACCTGAAACAAGAAAAATTTAATATTTCCCTTGACCAAGCATAAAAATGAATCCCACTCCCTAATTTTTTTACACATGAATCTGTCTAACCTTGTCAAATGATGTTTCATTTTTTTTTGGTGATAACATATCAAATGTACAATTCTTCAAAATCCAACTCGTTCCATAATATTTCTCAAATTCCATCGCGGAGTTCTCCCTATCCATCTCGAGACATAATATTTACTTCATATTTTATTTATATTTTCATTATCTAATTAAATTTATGTTTTTTATCCATGTCAATCAACTTAATAAAATTTATAATGCATACAAATTTTTAGGTTCATGTAGATTCAGAATCGAGTTCGAATGGAAAAAATAATCAAACAACTCCAAAACGTCGAAAGTTGTAATATCCCTTTTTTAGGATTTGCTGCAATATGGTCCTCAAGGACGTTGTATAAGGAATTCAATGAAAAAATAAGCAGAAAGGGGACTTGGATCCCTTTTTTTACCCTTCATACACTACACTTCCCGGATATTAGCTCAAAGAAATAATCCTAGGTGGGTTATTCAAATCTCCCACTCCTAGGTATCTCAAACAATGCTCAAAGAGAGAGCTACAGTAATACATGAACTCCAACAAGTAGCAGCAATGAAACATCAACACATATGGTGCAATAATAGAGCATAGCCATCATATTATGTGCAGGGGTAAATAGATATACAACAACTTGAGGGAAAGACCTCTCAATATAGGCCAGATCAGCCTCAAGACAGATGTACATGCAAAGGTGAAAATACAATGCTACACAACCCAGCAACAAGCTATGACTGCGCAATACATACTGGGAAATGGTTTCAAACTGATATGTATACAATGATATGGCAATAGAAGGCTCAAATAAAATGGGGGAGCATGATCTCAACCCTGGAAAACAACAGTGCAACAATCCTCCAAGGGATTGGCTAAAATGTACAAAATGGAAAAATGTTGGAGTTGCTGGGTAGCAGCAGCAACTCAATAACAATAAAAAAATGGAGAAGGATGGGAATGTTTCAAATGATGAATAAACCTCCTCCAATTATCTTCAAATTGAAAAGTTGCTCCCTTCACTGAAGATGACACCCTCCAATCCACAGTGTGAACCCCTCCTGCAAGTGCCCTCTGAAAATAACGCAATATGGGGAAGAGATTGCGCTGGGAATGAGATGAAACATATGTCCTGTTAGCCACCTATATTTTTCAATTATATCAACTGGTGGCTAAATATTCTTTGCAGCCTTCAAGAAAAAAATTCAGTCCTGAAGTTGTTGGTGCTTAAAGTCTGTTGGTAAGATCATGAACTGCTGGTTGGTTCTTCATACTCTTCCTTCTCTCAGCCTCTGATATTCCATGAAAATCCAAATCAAATACTGCTGCATCCTCCTCCTTTTTCCCCTCCCCTGCTTCCATCTTGCCTTCATTTCTTCAGTTTCCTTTCATCCATAAAAACCCCATTAAACCCTATGTTATTCCTTATCCCCTCATTAATCTCATTTCCTGAGGTTAAAAACCCACTTTTTAGCCTATCGGAACCTTTTTCCTTTTTCAAAAATCATTGAAAATCATGTAAAATACAGCTATTTTCTGTGCGCTGGTTTTCAGCCCCTTGGGCTAAGCCCCTGCCTTATCTACCTCCATATGCCCGAGCGCCACGACCGGCCACTCAAGTCCAGAGGCGCTAAACCGAAGCGTGGTCCCCACTCCACCCTTTTCCTTTGAAACCTTCAAAAAACCCATCTTTTATAAGGTTTGGGTGTGAAATATGAAACCACGTATTTTATTGCTCTGAGCCTTCCCAGCCGTCGATCTGCTCCCCAGATCTGACGGAGCAGAGTACCTCACACCTGGTGGACCCCCCTTTCCCCGCGCTCATTTCCAAAAACCATGGTTTATATCCCGCACCACCTTTCATCGAATGGCGGTTTTATCCCGTCGGCCAGCGATTCCACACGCTGGCTGACGCGTGTCCTCCACCTCATTTCCAAAACCGTCGTCCTTCCACTTCGCCTGCGCATTATCTATCGTCCCATCACCTCGCAGCGGGATTCATCTCTGCCGTCGGATCTGGGCCTTCCCATCTGACGGTTGCTAATCGCATTTTCTGCTCGGCTTTTAACAGATTTCCCCGCCTGTTGAATTCTCCCCCGGCGCGTCCAAAAGTCGATCTCTGCCGTCGATCTCCGCGGATCGACGGTTCTCATTCGTCCTCCCGATTCCATTGTACAAAATCCCTTTTTCTTCGCTGACTTTTCAAAGCACCCCTGACCGTTGATCGCAGTACGATCAATGGCTCCGATTGCTCCATTTTTTCGCACGCCCTCCGATGCAGATTGTCCATAAAACGCAGGATTTTCTCATTTTTATTGTATTTTGCAGGTTTTAAGGTTCTTTCGTCGTGTTTTAGTGAAAACATGAAGGATGAGGGTGACGACTCTCGTCCTTCCGATTAATCCAGAGAATTGACTACAGGGTGAAGAACAATGATATCAACAAGGTTTCATGAGCCTTGGTTGCTACACGTCCCTGTAAAGCCTGAAGAATGCCGTCAACGTCAACGCAGAGAAGAGTATTGGATTTTGAAGACATAATGAGCTAGAGCAGCAGTTTTATGGATAGATTGGCGGGGATTACGGCTAAGACGATTATCAAAAGCCTAATCCCCGGCTCAGAACACAGATTAAAGCAAAACCTAAAAGTGTTCATCAGACATATTGCCTCCACCACCATACTTCGAGGCGAATTGATTCCTCAACCACCGCAGTGCCACCTATTGCCTCAGAATGCTCAACCAGAGGATAAATTTATTAAACCAGATTAGATATTATGCCTTGGATCAACCAAAGAAGTTATTTCTGCACCAGATTTAATGACATGATGTTTGCAGAGTAACCCTAACAGTACGCAGAGCCTCAAATGTCAACAAAAGCTCCTTCCGAGATTACTTCATAAGTATAAGCGCATAAATGCAGTGGAACACCTGTATAAATTCTTCATCGAGCCTCCCAGGCCAGGAAGACATTAATTCTGCATTAATTGTATTTGAGATCTTTTTATTAGATCTCACCTCCTCATCCTTCTATAAATACTCCAGAAGAAGATGAGTGAGGGGTTGGATTAGTTGGTTGTCAATGTAATTGCTGAAGTGTTGTAGTTGTTTCTGAGTGGAAAACTCTTGACTGTAAATAGTGGTTTCATGGGCTCTTGGAGCTCTGCTTGTAACAGATAGGTTAGGTTGTGAGGAGAGGTGAATTAAAACATTGGATCTGAAGATTGTAACCGGTTTGAAGCAATCAATACAAGCTGATTTATGGGATCCTGGTCTATGCCGATGGTGATGTTATTCTCACTGTAACTTGTCATTTTATTTCAGTTTTCAATTTGTTTCATTTTCCACTGTAAAGAATAGTTTAAACAATTTTAGGACTTGCTGTATATCAGTAACCTTCTTTGGCTGAAAAATCTTTATCCCAATGTTTTCTCCTAATTGTGTTATTTAGAAATGATTTAATTCAGTCTAAGCACAGAGATGTTGGCGTTCCCTCATCTTTTCGTCACTGTTGAATGTTATTTTTAAATGTTACTTTCATGTATGTTGTGTAAGGAATGAATTGAGGAAATCAAAGGTTAGCCCTGAGTCCCTTTCTTGTTTGCTCAACTATTTGACTGTTTCCCTTAGGATGTGTCAAAAGCTGACTAGTTTCAAAGTACTTATCAGATCTTAGGCCATTCTGTGTTATCTTTGTGATTGTCTTGAAAGTAACTAAGTAAAGAAGAACTAGGAGAGGATCAGGGTGAGTCCCAGCCCACTAGCTTCTGCTCCAAAGGTTGCCTTCAAGTTTCCCTTTGTTTTTAATCTGTGTTCTATTAGAAGTGTATCAAAGGCTGGATAGTTTCAAAGTACATACCAGATCCTAGTTTGCTTCTATGTTTTTCTTAAGTGCCTGGTCAAAGGCTGGCTAGTTTCAAAGTACTTACCAGATCCTGGGCTGCTCTTTGTTCTGCATCCGTTATTTCCCTTTCTTATTGTATCACCCCATTCCATAAATCAAACTTTAAAGAGATCCTTAGGCATAGATGACTTGCCCCATAGATTACTCTTGAACCTGAATGTTTCAATTAAATTCTCTTATGACTCCATAGCCCAATGGATTGAAAACTTGCCATCATATTTCTTTAGAATCAAAGCTTATTCTGTTTGCTTGCAACTTCTCACCTTTGAACCTATTTGCATATAGATCTTTCCGCCTCAAACAGCAACTATGTTCAACCATCCGAGAAAACCAAATAAAACCCTCGGCCTTCATAACTAGCCTAATATCATCACCTCAAACTTCAAAGACAATATCCATCTTTGTACATATTGGAGAGATCCCTCTCCGGATTCAGGAGGGCTAGATCCTAGAATCCCAAAGTTGGTTGAAATGATGTTAACTCTGTGATCGAACTTTGCCAATCTTGCTTGTTACAGAGACCTAACATTTCTGGCGACTCCACTGGGGAGAGTTTAACCTAAAAATCTTTGGTTCCATGACAATTGTTCTATTTTGCAGCTGAGCCTCCAGAAGCTAACATTTCTGGCGACTCCGCTGGGGACCCTTACCCAGAATCTTCATAACATCTTGAGAGTCAAAAGCAGCCTTTTCAAGCACTACCAAGAAATGGTAATCATGATGAAACTTGATTGAATCAGTGACAAACTAGGTCAGCCCTAGGATCCTTTGGAGTTTTTATCTAACCTTGGAAAATCAGCTAGCTTAGCCATAAGGATAGACTGTCTTTGTTTCATAACCGTAGCTAAGTTTTGAGGCAGAGTTAGGATATTCTTCTGAACCACAAATAAAAGCAATTCGGAAAATACCAAAAACATTTCAGATTGGTAGTAAAACACTAGTTTTGATATCTTGTATACGTCTTTAATGTGTTTTACCTTATACTCTTAGACAGAGTCTGGAAAGGGCCAGGTAGCCTCCGGGTCTCATCCTCTTTTGGGGGTGACATATCTGGTGAATGCCCTCCCAGTCAATCTCTGGTTAGAGTTTGTTGTGTTTTGAGATGTCCTTGAAAGGAATGTTTCACAAACATTGTGGTGGACAGTGTACTCCTTTGAAAACACTCTGACCTTTCCACCTGGCGACTCCACAATCCTGAACAGACCTTAAGACTCCACTGGGAAGAACCCTTATCATTATAAAATCATTCAAACTCAGTTAGAGGACTGTGGGATTTAAAAATTGTAAAAAAAAAAAACAGATTGGTTAACCTCCTAAAGATTGTCATATCTAGTTGAACTTTTCCTGTTTAGTTGGGTCTAAACATATAAACATTGTGGCTCCTAAAAAGATTCACACTAGAGCCCATCCTGACCCGGATCCTCCTGAAATAGTTGATAACCCAGAAAGAATTCTTAGGAAGTCTCCTAAGATACAATTCTCAACTATTTTCAGACCACCCCTAAGAGCTTATTCAGTCCCTGAAAAGCTTTCAGCTCTTCATGAATCACAAATTGACTTATTGAACCCATTTAGAACTAGGTCATTTGGTGATTTAGATCAGTTAGATTCTGAGCCTTCACTTTCATCTCCCGAAACAAGTGAAACCCTTGGAAATAGAGAATCAACACCTCCTGATTTACATTTCTTACATAATCTAGGTGTCTCTCATCCGAGATCAACTCAGAAATCTATTGTTGTTCAAACCACTCCACTTCAACCCACCCCTCCTCTTGTAAATCCGCCCCCACCACATATCATGGCAGCATGGTATGCTCCCTTAGTCCTCCCTGTACCATTAGTCAATCTTCCACAGGACTATCAGTCCAAAATTCCATTATATGATGCTAGTAATACTATAACAGCGTCTCAACATGTGGACAAGATGAATGACTACTTTGACAGAAATGAAATTGATAATGAATCTGTCAAAATCAGACTGTTTCCTCAAATTTTGGGGGGAGAAGTGAGAAAATGGTTTAAAGGTTTAACCCCCATAGTATTAACGACCTCCAAGCCTTCCATCAAACATTCTTAAACAAATGGGAAGTAAGGAAGAACCCTCTCCAAGTCCTTGCCGACTATAACAATCTCCATAGGAACCCTGGGGAAAGTGTACAAGCTTATTGTACCAGATTTAATAGTGTCTATAATGCACTTTCCCCTGAACTGAAACCTCCTCAGGGATCAGCTTTGAATAAATTTCCTGAAGGGTTTGATCCGGACATGACATATTCACTCAGAGAAAGAGTCTTTGCAACCCTCGAAGATATGCAACGAGGTGCTCTTTCTGTGGAGGTTAACCTCATGGAGAAGAGAGCAAGGATGAAAGCCGAAAAGAGAGTATCTTTTAGAGAGGAATCCACCCCTTCTACTTCAAGCTCAAAGATGGAAAGAATGATGGAAGAAATGATGAAGAAAATGAGCATTCTAGAGAGAGCGCAAGCAAGTTTAAATCAGAACGCTCCTCAAAACAGAAACCAAAACCAGAATCAGAATGTTAGAAGAAATCAGCCTCCAAACAGACCCAGGGAAGATGATCAGCAGATCATTCCTCCCTTTCATCAAAACTTTTTAAGTGAGGTTGAACAAACAGATGAAATAACAGAGGATAATGATATAAACTTATTTGGGGTAGATGATGATGACTTTGAGGTTCATTATGATAAAAAACAAGGTCTTTATACACCTTACGATGACAAAAGAGATGATAATGAGAATTACTATCAAAACATGGAAAATGCTGTCATACAACCTTCAAGGGAATATGAACTCAGAAGTAGATCTACTCAACAAACCCCCAACAAGGAAACCTCTGGCAAACCTTCTCAAAACAGCACTGCAACCAAGTCTAAAACAATCAAACAAAAAGACACAACAGTGGCTGATAATTCTGGTAGTGGTAAAGAGAAAGACACTCAAAACATTGAAAAACAGAGTGCAAACATTAGTAGTACTAGCACCTCGGTTAGTACTCCTGGTAAAACAACTGTTTCGACTGTAGATAAATCGAATCAGCAAGCTGTTATTGCTGATAAAGCGGCAGCAAACAAGGCTGAAATCAATGTTTTAAAGAGTCAAAACCTTTTTAGCCTAGAACAGGAAATCTCAAAGATCAAAATTTCTGTTCCTTTGACTGAGTTAGCTGCCCAACATGTATATAGGTCCAAAATTTTGAAAGCTTTGAACTTAGAAGATAATGAAGATTCACTCAATCTTAATGATGACCAACCAGAACTTATTTTTGGTCCAAAGATTGAAGGAAAGTTCCAAGAGGGTTCTGTCCCTCCCTTTTATGTAAGCTTAAACGTTCATGACAAAATTCTGCACAATGCTATGAATGACTCAGGCGCTTCCCATAATTTAATGCCAAAAGCTGTAATGGAAAGCCTGGGTCTTGAAATTACCAGACCTTACAAAGACTTGTACTCCTTTGACTCAAGTAGAGTTAAATGTTTAGGATTGATAAAAGATCTCTGTGTTAACTTAGCCCAGATCCCAGCCAAATGTTTAGTCATGGATGTTGTTGTGGCTGATGTACCCCCGAAGTATGGAATGCTTTTATCAAGGTCTTGGGGTGCTAAGTTACAAGGGACCATGCAAATGGACATGACCTATGCGACTATCCCTGTTTTTAATCAGACTAGAAGACTTTACAGGGAATCTCACATGCAGTACATAGTGACAAGTCAAGATCGGCCTCAAAACTCCCCTCTCTATGCCATAAATACGAGCCTTAATTCTTTTATCATGTTCAATGATGAAACACTTACAGGACACATCATTTCGACAGAATCAATGGCTGAAACGGAGGGAGAGGAACACAACGCTGAAATGCCGGAACAGTCTATTGTGTCTGAAGATCCTAGCAAACTAAACACAGATCTTGAACTGCAAGTTATTAATCCTTTGAACTTACAACTTGACAGTCAGCAGGACAACCCTCAACCCGATGAAAAACTTGAGGAATCAAATGATACAAAGTCCATTCACCAAACTGAAAATCTGTCCCTCTGGACTATGTATTTTGATGGGTCATGCACCAAAACAAATGCCGGTGCAGGTGTCTGGATTGCTAACACTGAAAATAATCATACAGAGTGTATATCATGCAAATTAAACTTTCAGTGTTCCAACAACATAGCAGAATATGAATCCCTTCTCTTAGGCTTGCATCTCTTGAAAAAGTTAGGTGCCAAGAGAATCAATGTGTATGGGGATTCTGAATTAATCATTAGGCAAGTTAAAGGGGAGTATAATGCTAATCACCCCAGACTTAGGGCCTACAGGAATGATGTCATTGATCTTTTGAAAACATTTGAGGAGTCCACATTGTCTTTTGTCCCAAGAAAAAGAAACATTGCAACCCACAATTTAGCCTTTGCTGCTAGAACCTGCCCAATGCTGTATGATGACACCTCTCAGATAAAATTCAGACCAGCTATACTGGATAACAAGAAATATTGGCAGGTATTTGATGGAGATAAACAAATAGAAGACTTCATGCAATTCAGAAATGAGTTTGAACCCCATAGTTCAGATTCAGACTATGATACAGACTGCAGTGAAGAAAATTTTCTTGGTGAAGAAGAGCCATCTCTGCAGCTGGTAGATATAAACCTTCAGACTATCAAACTTGGAAACCAAACAGAATCAAGTGCAAGATCTAAAACAGAGGAAATGGAAACTCTGCATGCTAAGAATGATAGTTTGCCCAAAGGTTTGGCCCCTCTAGAAGAACTGTTTAATTTTGATGATGTAGCCAGTAAACCAAAACTGGAACCTGTAGAAACTGAAGTGGAGGAATGTAATATAGGCAGTGAGGAAAAACCGAGATTCATCAAACTGTCTAAAACTTTACCAGCTCACATTAAACTCAAATACTTAGAGCTGTTTAAAGAATTTTCTGATGTTTTTGCGTGGAGTTACGAAGATCTTAAATCCTATGACACTGAAATAATACAGCACAAAATCCCTCTTAAAGAAAACCAAAAACCATTCAAGTAGAAACTGCGCAGAATCAACCCTGTCCAGTTGCCATTGGTTAAGAAGGAAATCATGAAGATGCACGATGCTGGCATTATTGTCCCTATTAGATATTCTGAGTGGGTATCTAATCTGGTGTCTGTTAGGAAAAAGACGGGAGAAATCAGGCTTTGTATAGACTTCAGAAACCTAAACAAAGCTTCATTAAAACACAACTACCCTTTACCCAAGATGGATCATACTTTGCAAAGGGTGGTGGAGTCTAAAAGAATTTCTTTGCTGGATGGCTATTCAGGGTATAATCAAGTCCTAGTCCACCCTGATGATCAATTAAAGACAGCTTTTACTACACCATGGGGCACTTTCATGTATGTGAAAATGCCTTTTGGTTTAATGAATGCTGGAGCAACCTTTCAGAAAGCCATGGACATAGCATTCTCAGAAGAATTGGGCTTCTTCATCATTATCTATCTTGATGATGTAACTGTGTTTTCAAAAACAGATGAAGAACATTTAGAACATTTGAGGAAAGTTTTCGAGAAGTGCAGAAGGTTTGGGATATCTTTGAACCCTAAGAAGACTTTATTTGGTCTCCAAGAAGGAAAACTTCTTGGACACATCATTTCAGAAGAGGGCATAAAGATAGATCCCATGAGGATTGAGGCTATATTGCAAATCTATCATCCTCAAAACATCAAAGAGTTGCAGTCTTTCATTGGAAAGATTAACTTTTTGAGAAGGTTCATTCCCAATTTGGCTGAGCTCCTTAGGAATATCACAAAAATGTTGAAAAAGGAGCAAGGGGTAAAATGGACCTCGGAAGCAAAGACATCCTTTGAGCTGGTGAAAAAAGCGTTAACCAAAACATCGGTTCTCATAAGTCCTGATTTTTCAAAAGATTTTTTTATCTTCTCGTTTGCATCAGAACATACCATAGCTGCTGTCCTTTTACAGAAAAATCCACAAGGACAAGAGCAGCCCATTGCATTCTTTAGCAAGGCATTGAGGGATGCCCCTTTGAGGTATAACATTATGGAAAAACAGGCTTTTGCTTTGGTAAAGGCTTTAAAAGACTTCAGGGTATACATCCTTCACTCACACATCATTGCCTTTGTCCCAAATTCGGTTGTAAAGGACATTCTAACCCAGGATCCAGATGGTAAGAGAGGTAAGTGGACTGTTGTTATTCTTGAATATGATTTAGAGATAAAACCCACTAAGCTCATCAAAGGCCAGGGTCTAGCTAGGTTAATGGCTGAATCAAATTATGAAGTTCTTGATATTAATATGATTAATGCTTTGGATGACCAAGGAGAATTCTTAGCTCCCATTGTTGAAGATCATTTTGCGAATTCTCCTTGGTATACTGATATTGTTTATGTTTTGCTTAATCTGAATACACCTCCTGGTTTGTCCAAAACGAAGGCAAGATTCCTAAAGTTAAAAGCTGTGAACTATTGCATTATTGATAAATGTCTTTATTGGAAAAATGCTAGTGGTATATTGCTTAAATGTTTGCCTGAGTTTGATGCAGAAAAGATTAAGCAGGAATTCCATGAAGGAGAGTGTGGAGGCCATTTGTACTAGAAGTCAACAGCCAACAAAATTTTGAGGGCTCGTTTCTATTGGCCTACTCTTTTTCCTGATGTACACAAGCTAACAACTACTTGCCATAAATGCCAATTGTTTGAAGGCAAGAGAAAGTTACTACCCCTTCCTTTGCATCCAATTACTGTTGAAGCCCCTTTTCAACAGTGGGGACTTGACTTCATAGGAGAAATCCACCCACCATCCTCTGCCCAACACAGGTGGATTCTTACCGCCACAGACTATTTCACTAAGTGGATAGAAGCCATTCCTTGTAGACAGGCCAATGATTCGGTTATCATAAAATTCATAGAAACCAATATCCTTTCCAGATTTGGCTGCCCTACCAAGATCATTACTGACAATGCAGCAGCATTTGGGTCAAAGAAAATGGTGGAATTCTGTCGTAAATACCAGATAACAATGGGGCACTCCACAGCCTATTACCCTCAAGGTAATGGACTCGCAGAGTCTTCCAACAAAGGCTTAGTGAACATAATAAAGAAACTGTTGGAAGACAATAAGAAGTCTTGGCACACAAAGCTGATCCATGCACTGTGGGCTGACAGATTAACGTTGAAGAAATCCATTGGCATGTCACCCTTCCAGCTTGTGTATGGTACAGATGCAATTTTTCCTAACAGCCTTGGTGTACCAATTATGAAGTTAATTCAAGAGCTCCAAACTGAAGAAGATGACATAATCAGAAGAATAAATTAGACCATTCATCTTCAGCAAACCAGAGAGGAAGTGTACAACAAAGCATTGCAGAAGCAAGATAATATCAAGAAAATATTTGACAGAAGAACAAAGGCCAGCAATTTCAAGATTGGGGACAAAGTTTTAAAGTGGGACTCAAAGAGGGAGGACAAGGGAAAGCATGGTAAATTTGACAATCTATGGCTTGGCCCTTACTCCATTCATTCAGTTGTTGGAAACAATGCATTCTTCTTACAAGAGCCGAATGGAATAGAATTGTTTGGGGGTCCTGTCAATGGCAGGATGCTTAAGCATTACCTTTCTTAAATTATTTCAGGTTTGAAGCCTTTTTTACCTTTTTTCCACTGTAAATATTTCATCCACCATTGCATTTAAAGTTATGAAAAATCAAAAAATACAAAAACAAAGAAAGAAATAAAAGAGGGAAGAAATGAAAACAAGAAAGGCAAAGCCCCATGCCAAAAAGAAAAATAAATCTGAAAGTGTGCAAGCTTAAATGCCACTCCTCAAAACACACTTCTAATTAGTCAAACTGTTTAATCTTGGCTAATTAGCTTTCAATTTTCTGCTGATAGGGTAGCGAATTTGATTTGCCAAACTGTTTAATCTTGGCTTATCAGTAGATAGATTAGGGTAGAAATTAAGGTTCAAATCACCTCAAAATCTGAACCAAAGTTTCCAAAGGGATGACTCAAAACTACTCTAATTTCTGAGTCAAAGAGAAAAGACCTGGTTCTAATTCGCTCAAAACTCGAACCAGAAGAGAAGCAAAAATAGCTCACCAAAAAGGAAAAAACAGAGCTGTGAATATAAGAGAAGGCCATAATAAGAAATTTTCAGATCTTAAGCCTTCTGTTTTGATTTAAAATTTTCTGCAAATAATAATCTATGTGCAGCTTGTCTTTATGCCATAGATCATAGCAAGTCAAATAGCTCAATCTTGACTTGACTATTTTTAAATTTCTGTTGTAGAATTTAGAGAATGAAAGTTTGTTGGACTGTTTAATCCCAACAGACAGTAGACTAGGTAGAGAAATATCTGAGCTCAACTGTTTAATCTGAGTTCAGGGAGAAATAAGGAGTAGAAATAGATTAGATTTCCTGCTTTCAAAAGAATAAAATGTTGAGAATAGAGTTTGCCAATCCAAGTGCACTCTGATGAAGAAAAAATGTTAGATCAGTAGGATTGGGGTAGGTAGAAGTTGTATTGATGAAATTCATTTTTCTTTCATGACTGATATTTTCTATCAAAGAAAAGCAAGAGAAAGCAATGGGTCAAGCACCAGTCAGCATCCCAGAGAAATCAAAGTCTGAATTCTTGATGCCTTCAAGAAGGCACCATCCCCAAGTGGAGCCACTGTTAGCCACCTATATTTTTCAATTATATCAGCTGGTGGCTAAATATTCTTTGCAGCCTTCAAGAAACAAATTCAGGCCTAAAAATTGTTGGTGCTTGAAGTCTGTTGGTAAGATCATTAATTGCTGGTTGGTTCTTCATACTCTTCCTTCTCTCAGCCTCTGATATTCCATAAAAATGAAAATCAAATATTGCTGCATCCTCCTCCTTTTTCCCCTCCGCTGCTTCCATCTTACCTTCATTTCTCCAGTTTCCTTTCATCCATAAAAACCCCACTAAACCCTATGTTATTCCTTTTCCCCTCATTAATCTCATTTTCCGAGGTTAAGAACCCACTTTTTAGCCTATCGGAACCTTTTGCTTTTTCAAAAATCATTGAAAATCACGTAAAATACGCCTATTTTCTGTGCGCTGGTTTTCAGCCCCTCAGGCTAAGCCCCTTGCCGTCTCTCCCTCCATATGCCCGAGCGCCGCGACCGGCCGCTCAAGTCCAGAGGCGCTAAACCGAAGCGTGGTCCCCACTCCGCCCTTTTCCTTTGAAACCTTCAAAAAACCCATCTTTTATAAGGTTTGGATGTGATATATGAAACCACGTATTTTATTGCCCCAAGCTTTCCTAGCCGTCGATTTGCTCCCCAGATCTAACGGAGCGGAGTACCTCACACCTGGTGGACCCCCCTTCCCCCGCTCTCATTCTCAAAACCATGGTATATATCCCGCACCACCTTTCATTGAATGGCGGTTTTATCCCGTCGGCCAGCGATTCCACACGCTGGCCGACGTGTGTCTTCTACTTCATTCCCAAAACCGCCGTCCTTCTACTTCGCCCGCGCGTTATCTGTCGTCCCATCACCCCGCAGCGGGATTCATCTCTGCCGTCGGATCTGGGCCTTCCCATCCGACGGTTGCTATTCGCCTTTTCTGCTCGGCTTTTAACGATTTCCCCGCCTGTTGAATTTTCCCCCGGCACGTCCAAAAGTCGATCTCCGTCGTCGATCTCCGCGGATTGACGGTTCTCATTCGTCCTCCCAATTCCACTGTACAAAATCCCTTTTTCTCCGCTGACTTTTCAAAGCGCCCCCGACCGTTGATCGCAGTACGATCAACGGCTCCGATTGCTCCATTTTCCGCACGCCCTCCGATGCAGATTGTCCATATAACGCAAGATTTTCTCATTTTTATTATATTTTGCAGGTTTTAAGGTTCATTCGTCGTGTTTTAATGAAAACCTGAAGGATGAGGGTGACGACTCCCGTCCTTCCAATTAATCCAGAGAATCGACCGCAGGGTGAAGAACAATGATATCAACAAGGTTTCATGAGCCTTGGTTGCTACACGTCCCTGTAAAGCCTGAAGAATGCCGTCAACATCAACGCAGAGAAGAGTATCAGATTTTGAAGACATAATGAACCAGAGCAGCAGTTTTATGGATAGATTGGCGGGGATTACGGCTAAGACGGTTATCAAAAGCCTAATCCCCGGCTTAGAACACAGATTAAAGCAAAACCTAAAAGTGTTCATCAGACGTATTGCCTCCACCGCCATACTTTGAGGCGAATTGATTCCTCAACCACCGCAGTGCCACCTATTGCCTCAGAATGCTCAACCAGAGGATAAATTTATTGAACCAGATCAGATATTATGCCTCGGATCAACCAAAGAAGTTATTTCTGCGCCAGATTTAATGACAAGATGTTTGCAGAGTAACCCTAACAGTACGCAGAGCCTCAAATGTCAACAAAAGCTCCTTCCGAGCTTACCTCATAAGTATAAGCGAATAAATGCAGTAGAACACCTGTATAATTTCTCCATCGAGCCTCCCGGGCCAGGAAGACATTAATTCTGCATTAATTGTATTTGAGATCTTTTTGTTAGATCTCACCTCCTCATCCTTCTATAAGTAATCCAGAAGAAGATGAGTGAGGGGTTGGATTAGTTGGTTGTCAATGTAATTGCTGAAGTGTTGTAGCTGTTTCTGAATGGAAAACTCTTGACTGTAAATAGTGGTTTCATAGGCTCTTGGAGCTCTGCTTGTAACAGATAGGTTAGGTTGTGAAGAGAGATGGATTAAAACATTGGATTTGAAGATTGTAACCAGTTTGAAGCAATCAATACAAGCTGATTTATGGGATCCTGGTCTATGCTAATGGTGATGTTATTCTCACTGTAACTTGTCATTTTATTTCTGTTTTCAATTTGTTTCATTTTCCACTGTAAAGAACAGTTTAAACAGTGCTAGGGCCTACTGTATATCAGTAACCTTCTCTGGCTGAGAAATCTTTATTTAAATGTTTTCTTTCTGCTGTGTTATTTGAGAATGATTTAATTCAGTCTAAGTACAGAGATGCTGGCGTTCCCTCATCTTTTCGTCACTGCTAAATGTTATTTTTAAATGTTACTTTCATGTATGTTGTGTAAGGAATGAATTGAGGAAATCAAAGGTTAGCCCTGAGTCCCTTTCTTGTTTGCTCAACTATTTGTCTGTTTCCCTTAGGATGTGTCAAAAGCTGACTAGTTTCAAAGTACTTATCAGATCTTAGGCCATTCTGTGTTATCTTTGTGATTGCCTTGGAAGTAACTAAGTAAAGAAGAACTAGGAGAGGATCAGGGTGAGTCCCAGCCCACTAGTTGTTGCTCCAAAGGTTGCCTTCAAGTTTCCCTTCGTTTTTAATATGTGTTCTATTAGAAGTGTCTCAAAGGCTGGATAGTTTCAAAGTACTTACCAGATCCTAGTTTGCTTCTATGTTTTTCTTAAGTGCCTGGTCAAAGGCTGGCTAGTTTCAAAGTACTTACCAGATCCTGGGCTGCTCTTTGTTCTGCATCTATTATTTCCCTCTCTTATTGTATCACCCCATTCCATAAATCAAATTTTAAAGAGATCCTTAGGCATAGATGACTTGCCCCATAGATTACTCTTGAACCTGAATGTTTCAATTAAATTCTCTTATGACTCCATAGCCCAATGGATTGAAAACTTGCCATCATCTTTCTTTAGAATCAAAGCTTATTCTGTTTGCTTGCAACTTCTCACCTTTGAACCTATTTGCATATAGATCTTTCCGCCTCAGAGAGCAACTATGTTCAACCATCCGAGAAAACCAAACAAAACCCTCGGCCTTCATAACTAGCCTAATATCATCACCTCAAACTTCAAAGACAATATCCATCTCTGTACATATTGGAGAGATCCCTCTCCGGATTTAGGAGGGCTAGATCCTAGAATCCCAAAGTTGGTTGAAATGATGTTAACTCTGTGATCGGACTTTGCCAATCTTGCTTGTGACAGAGACCTAACAGCTGCCATGGGAGAAAAAATTAATGGGTGGTTGGGGGACATGGTGTGTCGTTTGCTGTCTCTGTACACTTACCAAAAGAATAAAATAATGGGGTTTGGTTTGTATAAAACACAAACACGGGTGCCCCAAAACATGAAATTGTTTGCTCACTGATTATGTGAGGAATGTGTTTTGTTGAGGTTGGGGGCCCCATTGGTTGGTCTCATGTGTGAGGTTGATGAAGCAGATGGAAAAATGTTGCAGATGGGTTATGTTGATGGAGATATGGTAGGCCAAATGCAAGGCGCGGTAGTTCGCTTTCAATCTGCTTGAAAAACCTGGTCGTCCAGGAAAGGGATTTTATTTCGATATGGTAAAACTTGACATGATGTATGGCAGGTGAATGGGCATGAGGTGCTTCCTGAACTATAGTGGTATGGCCATGGCATCACTACTTTTATGATATATGGTCTACTTTGGGTGATGAACGCCATGGAGGTGAGGCTCTACTGACCAACGAGGATGTTTATCATGTGCAAGGCGAGGTGATGATAAACATGGTCAGATGTTTGGAACCTATGGTTAATTTCTGATGGAAAAATGATGTCAGGATATGCAGAGTTTTTTTGGGACTCTATCATGCTAGGGGTAGAATGACACCTTCTCTGAAACTTTCACTGGATGGATCTGCGGATGGTTTGCATACTACCTACAAAAACAAATACCCTAAGTGAAAGCATCTTCTTTATTCAAATATTTATTTCGAAATACGTGCTTAAAAAAGAAGATGAGAGAGGGCATACCTACCGGCTCTGAAAAATATTTTTTCGGGGGTGCGAATGTGTGGCACTGCCCTTGAGCGTTACAAGGCACTGATCAAAATTTTGCTTTTGGTTCGGTGATTGGGCCTTCTGAACTCTCATTATGGTCCTCCAAATTTTCTGAAAAGGGCGACATATAGGAAAATATGGCTCAATTCTGTTCATTTGTGTCTGTTTGAGTGTTGAGATATCAGAGGCTTTTGCGGAGCAGTTCTTGTCATTGCAGTCAGCCTGAGCACCCGGGATTAGTGAGTTTTTAGCCAAGTAAGCTCTATAACGTCCTGCAATTTAATTTTTCCAGTGTACTGGTGCTGGGGTCCATATAAGATGGGTTTTTATGGATTCTAGGTCAAATTTAACCTTAACTGTGTGGGCGATCAAGGTACAGGCATGCCTCTTGCTTGCGAAAACTGGTTTTTGCGCGCATTCAATGCGCATGTCCTGGATTTAGGCACGCCTTTGGCGCATCTGTGAGAAGGACAGACGCGCCCTCCTCGCACTTATCTGAGGAACAGGCACGTGGAGAGCTAAAGCTGTTTTTGTAAAAAAATATTGGAAATTTTGTCTGTTTTTAGTATTTTCAGTGTAGCTAATGTGTTCCTGTTTTGATGACAGGATGTTGTGGAGGGAGAGGTATTGGCCCAATCTCCATGTTGCCTTAGTTTCCGATGGTCACGCATGCCAATAGTTGGCACGATGGGGTCTCCTCAAATTTATGGAGAATGACCTACTTCAATCACAAGATCGACTTTTGCGCTACCTGATCCAATGATGGAAGCGGCAAAAGGTGATGGTGCTACGTGGGTGCGACCTTACTATCCATCCCGAGATGGATATCTATTTTGTGACCGGGCTGATGCCTCAGGGTTAGGCGCTTTGGTATCCACTTCCCTCTGGGAGTTTCCCCCAGCCTGAGATCACGGAGGGAGTTGTTGATTGTTTCCCCACTATCTAGGATTTCCTTTAGGCTTGTTTTTTTCTTTTTTCTTAACTGCATTAGGAGGATAATTTGGATTCTCCTGATTGTATGGTTGGCACAGTTGGTTTTGGGAGGGTTGCATGAAGTTCACCTGTGCATTATTCTGCATGGGTGGGTCTTGTGCTGGGGACTGGGCATATTGCGGTCCCTGGTTTGTAAATGGTTGTTGGGGGGGATCTCTTCCGTCAGCATGTGTGTCTACGTACTAGGTCCCCTGAGCCGAAGGATAGGGTCCTCCATGCTGATGGTGGTACGATGATGATGCCCTACTGGTCAAATTTTACGGAGGCATGTGATGACTTTGGTAGCTGGGTTGTGGTATGTTCTGGGTAGAATCATATGCGTAATCGGGGTTTTGAACGCTTCTACTTAGATGATTTTGGGTCAATGACCCAATTAAACCATCTGCAGAGTTCGATGTGCCTGGAAAGTCCCTGTAAGTTTGCAGGCACGAGGCGTTTGGCAAGATATTGTAAATATACCCTGACTGCATATAGATCAGCTCAACCTATTGGGACTTACTAATGGAGTCCTCTTTGGATATGGGCTTTTTTTGCACCACATCCTTTGAAATATCTGCGTTGAGATTTTTTAGGAACAATTCTAACAGAACTCGATCATCGAGTTTGGCTTTGCACAAACTACGACGTCGCCACCATTCATGGAGACGGTCCAAGATATCGATGGCGGGGGTTTGCCTAAAGTGGGTCAATAAATCCATGTCGGAATCATGGTGGATAGGTGACTAAAAATAGGTCAGGAATGCAGTAGAGAGGGCACTAAAGGCTCCATGTGTAGAAGAGGGTTGCTCCACATACCTTTTCGTTGCTACTCTAGTTAGAGTGCGTTGAAACAGTATTAGTCGAATAGTATCATCAATGATGTTGTTCGACGAACACCATAGGTGGAAAGTCATAACATGATTTCTTGGGTCTTCCACTTGCTTTCCTTCAAATTTTGGAATGTCTAAAGGGAGCTTCGTGGGCATGGGAGCATGTGCAATGGGGTCGTTTGTAAAATTGGTTAAATCTAGTAGATTTAACGAAGCTAGAAAAGGTGACTGCGAGGTTGTAGCCATTGTGACTTGTGAAAACACAATGTTCTCGTTAGGAATAGGGTTTATCTGTGGTGTACCCTGCTGTGTGTTCACCTGGCTTCCCGAATGGGTAGCACTCCTCTTCCTGCTAGGGGTTGTGGGAGGAGTGGTGTGTGGTGACCCTATGGGGGTGTTCACCGATGTGGCGTTGGGAGACCTAATAGCATTCCCAACTAAAGATTCCCTGATAAAGGATGAACCAATAAGGGTGGAAGTGTTCCATTTTTTATGCCTAAATGGCGAAAAAACATAAACATGCTAAAACATAAACATACTAGATAGAGAAATAGCATGCAAATTCAAACATAAAAAACTAAACTAAAACTAAAAAAAATAAAACAAAAGCTCCAAACAGAGTCAACCAAGTTCAATAATCCAAACAATGGTGCTTACGTCCCCTCTCATTGAGTGTTGGTAGGAAATGAGGATGAAACTTTAACCCATTTTCCAAGGCGCCCTTGGAACTATGTTGCTCCAAGTCCCGATGCAAGGATGTCTTTACTTCCGAGATGCCTTGGCGCAAATTATCCCTCTCTCTACTATGTTGGATTGGAGTTGTTAGATGGCCAACAACTGAGTCCCCTCTATCTCTACTCCAGATCACACACTGTTGGTATTGCTTGGGGAAATTCTGGCCAACATAACAATGTGTTCTCATTTTTTTCATCTCTTGGTGGCCTTTTATAGGATAATTCAAATCCTCCTTCCCTCTCTTGGTACACTGTGTATGGTGACCCAAGATATGAGGGTGATTCCATTGTGTGCCACATTTATTCCATTGTGTACTCCCTTGAGGTCCTAAGGAGGCTTGGGCGACTGTCCTTAGGCGGCCTCAAGTGTGGGATCAATGTCCTGGAGTGTGCCTTCTGGCCCTGGAAAGTGACCTCCACCACTTTCAAGGTCACGCAGCTTTTTGAGGAAAAGCTGCGCAAGGCACGCTTATCAAATAATTATGCGCGCAAAGGTGCATTTCACTGGTTCCTTCAGTGCGCAACTTGATTTTTCCTTTTAGACCTTAGAGATTTTTAAATACTTTAGATTCTCTAATTTCTCTAAGCCCTGTAAATCCTTCTGCCTAACATTAAATAATGTCATCTTTGCTTGTTCGATTTTCCAGTGATAGCACCATGGATCAACTTGGACTGGTCCATATTCATCCTACTCCCACTGTGCTTGAATTGGCAGATAGATCTAAAATCAAGCCGGAAGCGGTGTTGGATGATGTGGTTGTCTCATTATATTCTTGGGAATATTCCATAGACTTCATTGTGCTTCAGCCAAAGAATCTTGTGGGAGGACATCCCTTGATCTTGGGATGACCATGACTTGCTACGGCCAATTCTTATATTGGATTTCATTCTGGTGACATGTATATTTCCCATGGAGATTCTAGGAAGAAGGTCACCTTGTATCCACTCGCTAGATCCATTCAGGAGCTCCGAGACACTTTATGGTTAGACTATAGTAGTGATGAGGAGACTCAGTGTGTTTCCATGATACATCAGTATGTTGATTCTTCACAGGAGGGTGAGATTCAAGACTTCCTGAACAATCTAAACACCATGCCCAATTTTGAGTCATTGAGTCATATTTTTAGTCTATATTTTCAAGAAAGTCGCGACTCTCTACCTCCCTCACCACCATATATAGCAACACCTTTGTGTATTCTTGAGCCTGATACCACTCTTGTTGAGATTAGTTTGGGCAAATCCTTGCATATCATTTCAAAATTGGATTCATCCCAGCAAGAGAAGTTGGTGAATTAGTTGTGAAACCATCTTGATGCCTTTGCATGGGGCTACGAAGATATGAAAGGCATCCCTCCTTAAACTTGTACCCACCATATCTATATTCAGGATGGATCTCGACTTCTCCGACAACCCCAAAGGCGTATGAACCCAGCTCTAAGAAATGTTGTAAAGGAAGAATTGCAAAAACTCTTGGATGTTGATTTTATCTATCCTATTTCTGAAAGCCACTAGGTATCTCCATTGTTATTAGTCCTGAAAAAATATGGGATATGGCACATTTTCATTGACTACAGAGAATTGAACAAAGCCACTCTTAAGGATTACTTCCCCCTTCCTTTCATTGATCAAGTACTCGATACCCTTGCTGGTAAGAAGTACTTTTATTTTCTAGATGGATTTAGTGGTTATAACCAGATACAGATTGCACCCGAGGATCAAGGAAAAACCACCTTTACATGCCCATGGGGTACATTTTCCTACCGAGTGCTTCCCCTTGGGCTATGTAATGCCCCGGCTACCTTTCAAAGGGCAGTCTTGGCCATTTTTGCTAAACTTGAGTATGTGTAAATCTATATGGATGACTTTTCTGTGTTTGGTGATTCATTTGAGGAAGCCCTCAAAAATCTGGAAGAGGTGATTCTTCGTTGCCAAGAAGATCATCTTGCCTTGAGTAACGAAAATTGTAGACTAATGTCCAAGGCAGGAGTGGCTCTTGGCCATCTTATTTCGGACAAAGGTATACAGGTTGACCCTGCAAAGATAGAATTATTTTGAGTCTTCATGTACCCAAAAATCAAAGGGAAGTGAGAGGTCTTCTAGGACATGTGGGCTACTATAGGAGATTCATTAAGAATTTCTCTAGGATAGCTACCCCAATTTTCTGAATTTTGGCTAAGGATAGTGACTCTTCTTGGTCCACAACTTGGTAGCAGTCCTTTCAGACATTGAAGGAAAAACTAGTTCAGGCACCAGTTTTGAGAGGAACAAACTAGTCCCTACCATTTCATATTTCCTCTGATGCCTCAGATACTACTATTGTTTCAGCTTTAGGACAAGAAGAAGACAAACAATCCTATGCTATTTATTTCATTAGTAAAAACTTGTCTCCCACTGAACTGAATTACACAGTTACTGAGAAAGAGTTTTTAGCTGTGATTTTTTCCATTAATAAATTCATACATTACATTACAGGATATGAAGTCTTTGTGCATACTGACCATTCCACAATAAAATGTTTGATTAATAATCCATAAACTAGCGGTAGAGTGACTAGGTGGTTGTTATTGTTGCAGGAATTTAACATTACTATTGTTGATAGACCAAGAAAATCTAATGTGGTGCAGATTTTATTTCAAGATTAAGTAATCTTGGTAAGGAAATTCTTGTTGATGATGATTTTCTTGACAAACATATTTTTGTTGTGTCGACAGAATCCCCGTGGTTCGCTAACATAGCTAAATATTTAGTCACTGGAAAAACACCACCTCACTTATCCGCTCGTGAAAAGCGGAGTATTATACAAAAAAGTGTTGCATATTCTTGGGTTCAAGGAGACCTCCTTTACATTGGCCCGGATCTTATTATCCGTAGATGTGTAAGAGAGGAATAAGTGTTTGATATTTTAAATTCTACCCATGACGAACCTTGCGGAGGTCACTTCGCTGATAAGCGGACTGAATTCAAAGATTTACGTGTTGGTTATTTTTGGCCCTCCTTGTTTAAGGATGCCAAACAATATGTCAATCGATGTGATAGTTGTCAAACCAATGAAATTCCTTTATGTCCTCAGGCTATGTTTGAGCCTTTTGAAAAATGGGCCATTGATTTTGTATGACCAATAAACACAACATCATTCAATAAAAATCATATTTTGGTTTGTACAGATTTCGTTACAAAATGGGTAGAAGCTAAAGTTGTTTCTTTTGCTACTGAAAAATTTGTTGTTGATTTTCTCTTTATTGAAACCTTTACTAGATTTTGTGTGCCTAGAGAGATTGTTTCTGACAATGGTCTGCAGTTTATTTCTAATGCGGTACAGGGAGTGATGGAGCAGTGAAAAATTCGGCACTGGAAATCTACATCGTATCAACCGCAAGAAAATGGTCAAGTGGAGTCCACAAACAAGGTGATTGAGTCCATCCTCACGAATACTGTGAATATCCATAGAAAGGATTGGGCCAACAAATTACCAGAAGCCTTGTGGGCATACCAAACCACTTGGAGGAACAACACGGGACACATACCATATGAGCTAGTGTACGGGAAACAGATCCTCTTGCCAATATAGTTCTAGATCAAAACTTTCAACACTGCAGTACAATTAGGGATAGTTCTCTCTAAAGCACAAAAGCAGTGTTTTCTACAACTAAATCAATTAGACGAATTTTGAAGGGATGTTGTTTAGCAGAACATGTTGGTTCAACAACAACGCAAGAAGTGTCATGATAAGTCCATCTGAAAGAATCAGTTCCAACCAGGTGATTGGGTACTCCTTTACGATTCTAGATTTAAATATTCTAAAGGGAAATTCCATACATGCTGGATGGGACCTTATGAGGTAGTAAAAGTGTTTGAGAATGGAGTGGTAGAAATTAAAACTATTGATGGATGGAATTCCATGTTCCTGGTAAATGGGCATAGATTAAAGGTGTACTTTCAGCCCCTTACTAAAGGAGATTTGATGCAGCAAGTCCAACACCAATCTGGAAAGGATATGGTAGGTGGCAACACCGACCTGTTGAAGATATGATTCTTTATTTTCCGCATATAATAAAATGAAAAAAAAAAATAACAAATATATATATATATATAAAGAAGAAGAAAAAAATTCCTGTAATTATGAAAATCAGTTGACTGACATGATTGCAGAAGGATCAACTTGAAAACCAGCATGCTGTAAGTAAGATCGAAATTTCAATAAAAAGTGAATGTTACTTAATTTTTAGATATGTTAGTTGTCACCAAGAAGAACCAGGTTCACGGAACCAAGCCCTTACCCAAGTTTGGGATAACTAGCATGGAAATTTTTATCCAAGTAACGATTAATTCCCGTCGCATTTACTTTTTCCGGCACCAGTGCAGACAGATCTTGAAGGTAAAATTGCACCTTTCTTCTATTTCTCGTTTCATAATACCCACTATTTTTCTTTTCTTAATCCCATAATGAATTACCATCCTCTTTCTTCTAAGAAACTATCCCTACCCGATTTCGTAAAATCTCTCTTTTCCCCTTGAATTTTTTCTGCATCCCATTTTCGTTTATCCCCCTTGGTGGTATTATTCTTGGAATCCTTGCTATAATATTCCTTCCCATTTTGAACATTACCCATTTCCCCACTTCTTTGTTCCCTCATGGATCGATTTTAGGATATGATGTAGTCAGATCAGAAGGCATGCTCATGAAACACCAAAGAATGGTGAATAAAACTTCTCTTGTATATTCAAGCAAAGTTTTTTAGTCCATCCAAATAATTGTGTTCTATCATAATTTTTTTCCCCTCTTTCTTCGATGCTACAGAAATCCCTGGTGCAGGTACGTGCATGATCGGTGTAGGCAGATTCAATGCAAGCACGTTGCAGTGCAAGCAGGTTTAGTGCAAGAACGATTAGTGAAAGCACACGCCCGACTATGAAAACACAGTGTAAAAATGTTTAACGGAGTACAGGAGTGCTTGATGCAAAATGCTTATTTGTTGTGAAACCAGCTCCAAAAATAGAAGAAAAGAGATATCAACGCCTTAGAAATGAGCCACTTCGAGGGGAAAACCTCCAATACATTACATAAATGAACAATTCTTGGAGGATTCAAATTACAAAACCTCCTTTCTATATATAGGATTCCACGGGGCCACAATGTAATCCTACTGGGGCCACAATGTAATCCTAGACGACCTAACAATAATAATTTAAGGGCACAATAATAACAATATGGGCGTTACAGGGGTACAATAATAACAATAAGGGGGTTACACTAACAACAATAAGGGACTATACTAGTAATATAGGGACCTAACATACCCCTCTCCTTCAAAAAAGTGTTGTCCTCAACACTTGAGTAGCTCTGGGTGCTTCTGTATAAAATTCTCATCCTCCCATGTAGAATCTTCAGTGGGTAAGTTCTTCCACTTGATGAGATACTCTGAAATTGATCGATTTCATAGCTATCGAGTTCTTGTTTCTGTGACCGCTTCAGGTTCCAATATGATTTTTCCTTCCTCATCAAGTTCTGGAAATATTGTTTGAACTGGAATATTTTCACCTATAACCTTCTTTAAGCATGAAACATGGAAAACTGGATGCACTCGTGAAGAAACAGGAAGCTCCAATTTGTATGCCATAGTACCAATCTTTTGCAACACCTTGTAAGGACCATAGTACTTTGGCGATAATTTATTATCCTTCTTAGCTTGCTTGAGGGACATTTGTTTATATGGTTGTAGCCGTAAAAATACCCAATCTCCTACATCAAAACTTCTCTCGATGCGATGTTGATATGCCTGTTGTTTCATTCGATTTTGTGCCAAATTCAGGTTATCCTTTAAGAGTTGGAGAACTTCTTGTTGATGCTCGATGTGATCTTCCACTGCTTGAACCTTTGAATTTTCTCCTAAAGATGATGTGATGGATGGTGGATGATATCCATAAAGTGCCATAAATGGGGTCATTTTTGCTGCAGTATGGAAGTAAGTGTTATACCACCATTATGCGAGAGGTAACCACTTGACCCATTGTGTTTGTTTATCAGATACAAAACAACGAAGATATCCTTCCAAACATTTATTTACTATCTTAGTTTGACCAACGAATTGAGGATGATAAGATTAGCTATGAGCTAATTGAGTACCCAAACAAGAAAATAACTCCGTCCAAAAATTTCCAGTAAAAATGGGATCTCTGTCACTCACAATGACCCTTGGGTTTCCATGTAGCTTTTGAATTGTGTCCATAAATGTAGTAGCAACTGTATGTGCTTTAAATGGATGAGATAATGCACAAAAGTGTGCATACTTGGTAAGTTTATCAACTACCACCATGATGACACTCTTTCCTTCAGATTTAGGTAAACTTGTGATAAAATCCATTGAAATCTCCTCCCAACGTTGACTTGGAATGGATAAAGGTTGTAGAAGACCCGGGGTCTTAATTGTCTCAACTTTATTCTGCTGGAAAACCAAACATTCCGCCACAAAATTTTGAATATCAGATTTAAGTCCATCCCAAAAAAATTATTTCTTCACCCTGTGGTAAGTTTTTAAAAATCCTGAGTGTCCTCCTAAAGGAGAAGTGTGCAATTCCAAAAGAATCGTTTATTTTAGTTGGGAATTCTTACAAAGATATAAGCGATCTTTGTACCATGAGGAACCATTTTTCCAACTAAATGTATCAGATGTACTAGGATCTTGCTGCAACTTTTGAATGAGTGTCCACACTTCTTCGTCCTTCTTCCATTCATCTCTTGCTTAGGTTATCCAATCTGGTTGGATAATAGAAATGGCACAAAGCAATGCTTCCACCTCTTCATTCTTTCTTGAGAGTGCATCTGCAACAACATTTAGCTTCCCTTTTTTGTAGATTATTTCAAAGTCATAACCCAACATCTTTGTGACCCATTTTTCCTGCTCTTCTGAAGATAGTCTTTGTTCCAAAAAGTGTTTAAGACTATCATGATCAGTTTTTACCTTGAAGTGTCTTCCCATTAGGTAAGTTCGCCATTTCTTTAGTGCATGCGGTATTGCTAACATTTCCTTCTCATAAATAGGTTTTTGTAAATACTTTCCTTTGATTGGACGACTTTCAAAAGCAATGGGTCTTCCTTCCTGCATTAAAACAACACCAATTCCATTTCCTGAGGCATCACATTCCACGATAAAGGTTTTTGTGAAGTCTAGCGTAGCTAAGACCGGTGCTAGGCACATTGCCTCTTTAAGATGTTCAAAGGCCTTAGTTGCTTCAGGAGTCCATGAAAATGCATCTTTCTTCAATAATGTTGTTAGAGGTGCTACTATTCTCCCATAATTCTTAACAAACTTGCGATAATACCCTGTTAACTGGATAAATCCTCACAACTGCTTTATGGTTGTGGGGACTTTCCATTCCTTAATGGCTTTAATTTTGTTAGGATCTATCTTAACACCCTCGTGAGATACAATATGACCCAGATATTCCACCTCTTGTACTCCAAAGAAACATTTGGATATTTTTGCATATAATTGTTTCTCCTGCAACATTTTGAGCACCCTATCAACATGTTGAACATGATCCTTCCAAGACCTGCTGTAGATTAATATATCATCAAAAAATACTAGCACAAATTTTCTAAGGAAGGGTTTGAAAATGGAATTCATCAACCCTTGAAATGTAGAAGGTGCATTGGTAAGGCCAAAAGGCATGACCAAAAACTCATAATGACCCTCATGAGTTTGAAATGTTGTTTTCATAATATCTTCAGTCTTCATTCTAATTTGATGATATCCTGAATGAATATCCAACTTGGTAAAATAAATTGCTCCATGTAATTCATCCAATAATTCATCAATCACAGGAATGGGAAATTTATCTTTAATGGTGAGCTTATTGAGCTCCCTATAATCTGGAAACGTGCACCATGATCCATCCTTCTTGTGTACCAATACTACAGGAGCAGAGAAAGAACTTTGACTAGGTTGAATTATACCCGCCTCTAACATTTCTGCAATCATACATTTAATTTCACTCTTTTGGACATAAGGATATCTATAAGGCCTGATGTTTGGAGGAACACTTCCTGGAATAAAATGAATAGCATGATCATGATCACGAATAGGTGGGAGTCCTTTGGGAGTTTCAAACACCTTGGAATGATTTTCCAAGACTTTTTGGAGATTTCTACAAATAGATGATTTTGATGTTGGAACTTCTAGTGAGCATAGTTGTGCAATTACGCCTCGTTGTTCTTTCTTTAGAAGCTTTGTCATGACATTAGATCTTATTATCTTTCTCGACTTCCCTGCAATAACCCGTAATTCGACTTCCTTTCCTTCTGAAAAAAATTTCAAGAAAAGTTCTTGAAAATTAAAAGCTACTGTCCCCAAAGATTGTAACCATTGTACTCCTAGTACAACATTAGCACCTCCCATAGGAATGGAAAGCATTGGACTAGTCAATACATATTCCCCCATGGTTAGCTTGATATTATGACATTTTCCCGAGCAATTTATAGTTCCTCCATTTGCAACCATCACTTGACATTCTGGTGCTGGGTATAGGAAACAATTTAATTCCTTGGCTACCTTACAATGAATAAAATTATGGGTGCTACCTGAATCAATCAACACTATTACCTTTTTCTTCTTGATTTGTCCTTCTATCTTGAGAGTTTGAGGAGTGGAAATTCCTGCCAGTGCATTACACGATATGGTCGGATTCATTTCTTCCTCTTCTAGGGTTGGTTCCTGGTGTATATCCTCTTCTTGTTCATTTTCTTCTTCCTCCTCACAATCTATGTAAAATAATTTCTTCTCAGCACACTTATGACCTTTAGTGTATTTGCTATCACAACTGTAGCAAAGCCCTTTTTCTCTTTTTTCTTCCAATTGTTGTGGTGTCAACCTTGTGGGTTGTGGAAATCTAGGAGTAGCAACACTTCCATATTTATAGAAGTGAGTGGTAGGCTTCCTTGTCGCCATAATTTTACATTCAATTTTTCTTGCCAACCTGAATGCCTTCTCCAATGAATCAGGTTCCAAAACGCGAACTTCATGTTGGATGTTATCTTTTAAAGTACCTATGAAGAGATCAATCCTGTGTTCCTCTGGAATATCAGTTACCCTTATATTCAATTTTTGGAAGTCCTCAATGTGCTCCCCCACTAAACCCTTTTGTTTAAGATTTATCAATTGGCTAAAGAAGGTGTTGCTCTTTGTATCCTCATAATGTGCTATCATTTCCTCCGTAAAAATTGACCAAGTGACAATTTTTTTACGGGAGCAAAGCCATCAATACCATACAAATGTATTTGTTCTAAATGTAAAGTTGCAATGCGTACCTTTTGTGTGTTTTGCACATTATGGAGATCAAAATATTGCTCCATCTGTAGTATCCATGTTACAGGATCCTTTCCATCAAACTTCATCATATCCATTTTTGGAATATGGTGGTTCTTCCCACCAACATTAGAGTTTATGAAATCACGATTAACATTTATTTTGTTCTCGTCATGAGTTTCCTCTACTATCTTTTCACTATTAGGAAACATTTCTTGTATCAATTTTGTCAAACCTTCCATGTCTGCTTTTAGATCATTCTTCATGTTTTCCAGTTTTTCATCGATCTTAGCTTCCATGTCATCCATCTTAGATTCCCTGCCAGCTTCCATGCCATCTATCTTAGATTCCACGCTTTTCTTCAAACCATCCATCTTAGTTTCCACACCTTTCTTCAAAACTTCCATGTCATTTTTTGTTTCTCTTTGCGAGAGTGAAATTTGTTGCACTTGCTCTTGTAATTTTGATATGTCATGTTGCTATTCTTCATCTTCATGAGTCATTGTAGAGCCTTCTAAAGGCTTAATGGGTGTTGAATTCTTTTTAGGGGCCATTTTAGAAACCAATACTGATATCTATTCTGCAATATGCCCTTGAAATCAATTCAACCTTATTCTTCAAAGAAGACTTATGCAATTCGGGAAAAAAATACACACCTTTTACTTGCTTTTGTAGAGCTCTGTATTGAAATTGAATTATCTCTATCATTGAAGATCCTCAATATCTGAAATTTGGCCCTGTAGTAGTCCTTTGAAGCTTCTTTCAAATGCCACAGGTTTGACTTGATTTGGATTCTTCAAGGCAAAGTTATGTCCAATGTCCCACAATGACCTAATTATGGATTGGTTTAGTAGAGCGAACTTGTAGTACTTGCCACATGTCATTGTTTGCTCCTTTCGCTCTGAAATTTATAGATAGGAAACTACAATCCGTGTACTTCCAGTCATGTCTTACAGAATTCCAATCCGATGCTTAGAGAGAGAGTTATGAATATTTTCCCACGATCACCTCTTTGAGTTGAAATTAGGGAGCCTGAAAAAGACCTAACTTCCACAGATCATATCTCCGAAAATATTACGAATCAAGCTATGAAATTTTGCGACGATGTTCCTCAAGATCTCGGCTTCGTGCTCTAAAAATTTCAGCTTCTGAACCTTCGTAGAAAAAATGTTATAGCGAAAATTCTGCGATGACCTGTTTAAGTGAAATTCAGGAGCCTGCAAAAAGCCCTACCTTTCACAAATCATATCTCCGAAAATATTGCGAACGAAGCTCTAAAATTTTGCGAAGATGTTCCTTAGGATTTCGACTTCGCACCCTAAAAATTTCAGCTTCTGAACCTTCATAGAAAAAAATTTGTAGCGAAAATTCCACGATGACCTGTTTGGAGCAATGAAACCCTAGAATCCAAAGCGCTAATACCAAATGTTATGAAACCAACTCCAAAAATAGAATAAAAGAGATATCAACGCCTTAGAAATAAGCCACTTCGAGGGGGAAACCTCCAATACATTACATAAATGAACAATTCTTGGATGATTCAAATTACAAAACCTCCTTTCTATATATAGGAGTCCATGGGGCCGCAATGTAATCCTAGTGGGGCCACAATGTAATCCTAGTCGACCTAATAATAATAATTTAAGGGCACAATAATAACAATACGGGGGTTACAGGGGTACAATAATAACAATAAGGGGGTTACACTAAAAACAATAAGGGACTATACTAGTAATATAGGGACCTAACATTATTGGAAATTTTTTATTTCTGCAGATGAATGACTACTACAGTGATAGACCATAGCATTACATTTTTTAAATTTTGGTTAACACTTTGCTTTATCATTTACTGACTTAAGGAGATATTTTATCATTTATCACTTATTTAAGTGCAAGATATTTTAGGTTCTAACGTCTAATATTTTTAATGGGTACCGAAGTACATATTATGTGAATTATGAGGCAAAACTTGGGATAGTACAAATCTACCTGAAACCCCACACTTACCTCCTTTTTAAAAGATCCTCCATCACTTGTTCATGATATCCTTACCTTATAATCCGATCATCCATGACCGTTACACCATCGCTGTACAAAACTCTGCCTCCTCCAATTATCATTGCCTGCTTGTAGCGGATTGATACGTGTGTGCATCTGTCCTGAAGGGATGATTTTAATGATTGAACATGAGTGGATGGATGCGATCATTAAGGCGGTGGATGGATAGATCTATATCATTAAATTTTCAGTAGCCCTTTGGCATTCCTTAGTGTGAAATCTTCCTAAGGCTATGGCATAGAATTGCGGTGCATTCAAACAAATATGGCACCTGTGGGAAATGAACCATCATCTGTGAAGGAGATAGAGCAGACCGTGGAGTATCAAAATAGTCTTGCACTATTGAAAGAATCGGGATTTCTCCCATTTTTTCATAAATTCAATGGGTTCAATATGGTTGTGGCTCTGTAATTTGTAAAGACATTTGAGGGAGGTCGAGATAAGGTAGGCTCACTATAATTTTAGGTCACAGAAGAATATATAGCGCGAGCTACAGGCTTGTCAACCGTAGGGGAACAATGGTTCAAAAAGGAGAGGATCAAAAATAAAATATGGCGTTGATTTGTGGTCGACCAGAAGCTCAAAGTCAACTGGAATAAAGGGCTTCCGCGCAGCACCATGCTTGGAATATGAGGAGACCTCATGTACATATTACAAAATTTTCTGACTTGTGAGGGACGTTATTCATTAACGTTTGTGTACGATATCTAGTTATTGTTGCATTTGGAATCAAGGAAACACCTCAATTTCCCTTATTACCTGCTTTGAAGTTTAGAGAAAATGGTGAAAGGAGTGCAGAAAGGGGATGCGAGCCAAGTTGCATACAAACTATACCATCATGGGCTCATTGCAATTCTAATTAAGAAAGAGCTGGAGGCGAAGGAAATGACCTAGGAAGCGTTCTTGAAATAATTTCTGGAAATAAGTGCAAGGAAGTCAGCTGGAAAGAGTGCAAGCAAGAAAATAAAAATAGAGACCCTGTGCCCTGCCAAGAAAAATAGCAATAACAAATGGGTGCAAGAAAAGGATAAGTATTTTGAAGAAATTTCGTCCTCAGCAAAAAGAAAAGCAACCAGGACCTCGACCAAGAAAATAATTGTCTCTTTGGGGACAAGTCGTGCTCCCTAATTTTGATTGACGAGTCACCCCAGGCTTCATTTGGATATCACAACCTATTGGTTCTTGTGGCTGTAGCAGCTCATATTATAGTAAATGAATAAAATGTGGAGAGGGAGGATGACATATCCTTGTCGATCTTCCTTCATAAGTTGCAGAAGAAAAGAATGACACCGAGTACAAGCAGAGACCCAACAGAGGGTCAGCTAGATGATGAGGCGCAACACATAGAAACCCTCGACAATTTTGATTAAAAGGGTATCAGAGCCCCTGATGAGTTGGATGAACAGGGTACTAAAGTCCCGGATGAGTTGGATGTACAGGGTACTGAAGCCCCTGATGAATTAGTTGCATAGGGTATTGAAGCCCTTGGCACAATGGACGTGGAGGATATTGAAACCCTCGGTGACATGGAAGCTCCTGGCACAGAAACCCTTGGTGATATTATGATGCAGACACTAGATGGCCAAGATAACTTCGATCTTGGAAATGATGGTACATGCTTTGAATCCGTTGCTGAAAAGGTGCTTTCACCAGATGAGTTGGACACAGAGACCTCTACCGTCTATCTAAATAACCGGATAGTAGAGTTGGAACAGTAAGTTCATGACTTCGAGGCATTAAACCAAGTCATGAAGGAGCAAAACTGGCAAAAGCATGGCAAGATAGAATTAGCAGAAGAGGTCAAACAACATAAACGTCAAGTGAAGGTATGGAAGTTTCGGGCTTCTAAATTCTACAAGCACCTCAAGAAGGTGACCAAACAACTTAAGGAAGCCCGAAGTAAGAAGACGAAGGTAGTGAAAGTAGGAATCAGCACCCAAGTGCAGGATTGAAAGATGGCTCCGTATTTTGAAGATTTTTTCCAGCATGTAAAGGTTGTGTGAGGACACACAACAACTTAGGGATGGGAGGACGTTGGTATGTCTAAATGCTCTATTTTTACCCCCTTCCTATTACAAAACCACAATCATTAACCTCTGTTTTATCTCCATAAGCCTCCTCATTCCTGAACTAGTCCAATACCACGTCTATTCCTACACAAACTTCATATTTCATGTTTAAGGTTTATTAGGTGCTTAATTAATCATTTTAAATAGATTTTGTGCCTTTAATATTTCTTGTAACTTATATTTACTTTCCTAAAGTATTTAATAAGCTAAAGTATTAATCATTATATTAGCTTGATCTAGTGTAGGTATATTCTTGCACCACTGACAACTATCTATTTCGTGATCTCCGCAACAGCTCGATCACTCCACGCGAGCATCTTGGTCCACGTCGTCCAGTTCAGTTGCGGTCATCCGAAGTTGAACTCAAGTGAAGGATAGCTAGGATGTGGTCGAAGATAAGATCGTAAGCCAATTATTATTTCACATCTTATTATAGCCATTGGCTTAATTTTGTAACTTTGTTTAGCCGAAAGGCTCAATTTGGAACGACTGTGTAATTTTCGTTATGGCCATAAGCCAAAAGGGATGTATAAAGTATAGCTCTTAGATAGAACTAGGTTAGCGATAGCAAGTGCAACTGCAATTTTGGTTTATTTGTAATCTTGTTGTCGCCCCTATTTTGGGTTGGACTTGAACTCATAACGTATATTTTTTTTATCAGAATTAATACAAGGAGTTGCGCCATGATTTTCTCACTCTACGTTTAATCTTTCATTGATGCATTGGTAAAGTTCTCAAGCGTTTCGTTTCCTAAAATGGGAAACAACTTGGTTGGCTAGGGCCCAACCAACCCAGCTCGTTTACCCTTGTTCTTTCATTTTCTTAAAGGTGTGTATTAACTTTGTTTATTTGTAGAAGCGTGGTTTAAATATTAATTTCATTCTTGCTTAAGAATTTTGATTTATTCCGTTAAACAGTCAAAGTGTGAACAGATCTGTTGTGTGGAAGTCAAATTAAATTCATTTATTTTCTGCAATTTCTTTCTTGGTTTGCTTTCGCTTGGATCTTGCAGATATATTATTACTGCACTAGTGCATGTAGGATTTTGCACTCGGGTTTGCTAGTTTATTTACAACAAGTGTTTTATTATTTTTTATTTATACGATTTAATCTATTTTTGCATGTAAACATTTATTATCAGAAGGAAGCATTTCTAATATTAAAAGCTAAACTCTAGAAGATTAAGAATGACTTCTTGAAATGGAAAAGAACATTTTTGCAATATCTTAATATATGTTTGCACCTCACGATTTAAGGAGAAGGACTAAAAGTAATCTGAAATATTACAATGAACCCTTTGTGAGTTAGATTTGGTCGCATGCAAAATCCCTTTGACTGAAGAAGGTCTGCTTTAACTTTTGAATTTTTTTTCATCTTAAAATTTTAATTCTATTACAAGGTTCAGTTGATTGAAGAATTATTTTTTGTGTGTAAGTGATTTCAGAATTATACTCACATTTGCAATTTTTTTATAGTTAACGCGCCCTTTTGTTTTTCGAAAGTAAATTGGAAAACTTGGTGTAGGAAGCTTTGTTATGATACAAGAAACAGTGTCTTGTTACATGAATAGAGTGCTCCAAGCCTTGAGGCTTAGAACCCCTACATGAAGACATAAGTCTTCAGTATAAGTGTAAAATATACTTCTCACATAAAGTTCTATACCTATACTAGTGCAAGCAAGTTGCAGGAGTATAGGAACGACCGCTTAGTGTGAGAAAGAAAATCATTTAGAAGGCAGATCTTTTCAAGGGCCCACTTGTTAAAATGCCACCACCTATACTGAGGATAAACATAGAATTTTACTTCAACAGTTAAGATTATTTACAGCAGTGTGAAAGTTCCTTTATTTGATTTCTTCACAAATGCATTCTTTTACATTCCAACACTAGAATTACTTTGGTGTCAATTTCCTTTGAGATTGTTTTCTGTTTGATTATGAAATATTTCAATTGAGAAGTAGAAATAGAAATAGGAAAATTCCATACCACTTCTAGCATTACATGTGCTTTGTCTTTAAGTTTACAAAACCCTCAGGTTGACAATTAAGTGTTGAAGGATCTTGCTTAAGTGAAATTCTTGCACCCAACACTTGTCTCTCTTTCAAAACATTAAATAGATTATATCATCCTTTACTCATATTAATTTTGATCATGTATATAGGACACAAAATCAAGAAGCAAATCGTCTCTCAAAAACTTGGCTTGGAGTTGGACCTTGGCAAATGAAAGGTTACAATGAACAAGGAAGGACAACAAACAAAATATCTTCATGACTCTTGGGCCTAGTTAAAATCTCATATTTTAAACTATCATAAATTTTTTGTCTCTTACCAAAAATTATGTGCGGATTATATTGTACTTTTTTGGGAGTTAAAAGTTTTTTTATAGCAATGTATAATGGCTTTTTTGAGGTTATCACGTTGTATTTTCATTTTTTGCATCATACATATGTAATTGGACTATTTGGAAAACTATTTTTTGGGGATTTTTGAAGCCAAACAAGAGTGTCGTTAGCATATAAATGTAGTTGTATACATATATGTATATATATTTATATGTAGCAAAAGCACTAATTTTTTATTTGGGGGGTGATTTGGGTATTTTGTACACAATTAAATACAAGATTTTTTTGGTTAAAGTTCTCATTTTGTGGCCATAACTCTTGTTAAGTTAGTAAATATGTTTCCCTATATGAAAATACTAATCAACTTTTTAAAAGAGGCATAGTTTGACTAATAAATACATGCACACCAACCAAATATTGAGGGTACCCATGGTTACAAAGTAGGTTTCTAATCATCTAGATTAATAACAAAAATGGTTAACCAACAATGACCAAGTTGGCAAGAGGAGGACCCATGTGCAACGAACATGTGACAAAAAGTAATGAGTAGATCAAGGGGATTAGCATAAAATAAGTTCTCTAGGGATTCCTTCCCCTATGGTTTCAAGGAGGGAGAACTATATTAACACTAATTTATGTTCCCATTTGCATGCTTTTATTCATGGCTTCGCCCATAGGAGGAGTTATATATCCTCCCCCCCTCCTTTGGACACTACTACATTCAATGCTCTAGTATATTCCATTTCAAATATATGAAGTCTCAACCCTCTTGCTTTGACAAAAACCTTTATGGGATTAGAAAGGTCCTTGTTCATGCAACATAATCGAGGGATATATCCCTCAAGCTTACAAATCGTGGCTTAATATACCAATTCTCTGGATTTGGGCCTTTCCTGCAGACACTTGCGTCATGGATGTACAAAAATTGGTAGCTTTTGATCAAGGGGAACTTATCACTTTTGTTTCATGGTAATGGATTCTATGATATTTTGTTTGAAGAAAAGGAACACCATAATTTGATCTTCAAAATTAGTACTTACTTTCTCGAAGCTCATGGTTTATAGTTAAATCAATGGAATCCAAACTTCAACCTTGAGAATATCATTTTGTTGTCAACTCTAGTAATGGTTAAACTCCCCCGCCTTACCTGCATTGTTGGAATAAGGAAATAATAAAAAAACATAGGAAATTATTTGGGAAAGTACAATGATCTTGTTGAACCACGAGATGGGATGCTCACTTGTGCCTAGATCTTTACAGAAGTGGACCTTGAGAAGGGTCCATAGAAATCCATAAAACTATCATTAGGTAGTTTCTCTTTCAATATTCATCCTATGGACCATTATCAACTCCAATTTAAGTCCAAAATGTGTCATGAATATGTCCACTTTTCCAAAATTTGCCCAAAATTGAAAACTACATAAGGACAAGTAGCTTAGGGGGAATAATGGAATTAACCTAAAAAGAAAAATTCAAACCCTAGGTTATAAGCCCCTCCTTGTTTTGATCATATATTATCTTCAACTCCTTGATATCCCCCTACCTCTAGGCACATTTTGAGATCACATTCACACTTTAGAAATATGGGAAGTGAGAATAACCCACAAGGAAATAGGTACAAAATACTAGATAATTTGCATATCACATAAAATATTCTTAATTATGAAGTTCAGATAGAGGAAAGATCCAAATCAAAAGATATGCCCCCTTTGGAACATGCTCCAGTTCAATTAAAGGCTCCAGGAGGATCATGATAAGAGGGTGTTGTTGTACATTCACCTGCTAAGGCCCTTTATTCATTGAGCCTTCCCTTTCCCTACCCAAGTTCATCATAAAAAATATCTAATTACGAAAAGGATTAAGAATTTATAGTTAGTAGCTTGATTAAGAAAATGGGTCTGAAACCAAACCATGATAAATGAGAAAAGAAAGAAAATGAATATAAGGAGCTTGGGACCTAGCCAATAATAGAAGGAATGTATAGTAGGGATACCAAAAGAAGAAGAAAAAAAAGTAGTTATATTCCTACCTAGGGATGAATTGTCAAAAGCACCAATAAATAATGAATAATCACTCTTGGAATTGTGAGGGTTTGGGTAGTGAAGGAAATTCCACAACAATTGGACATTTGAAAAAAGAAGAAAATCCCTAAATTCTTCTAATATAGGAGAAAATATATAAGAACTAGAAGGCCTTCAAAAATTAGAGTACATTTGGTGAGGTTGCTCTACAAAATCAATAAATTATAGGGGGCATAAGGGGGCCCTCACTCTTTGTTCCTCCTGCTTATTCAATCTTGTTCAAGTACACTTCACATTACATTGATCAACCATTATGTTATGAATATTTTATTAATTATTAGTTAGATATAGTTATATTAGGTTTTATTAACTGAAAGGGCATGATCAAAGATCATGCCTCTTCACCAAGGGACACCTTGAGGCTATATTTAAAGCCTAGGTGATCCCTCATTGTAGGCATCTCTTATCTTCATCATTAATAATATATATTTATCAAGTTTACCAGAGTTTTTACACTCCATTGGTATCAGAGCGGTTGCTCTTCGGGATCTGTGTGATCACCTAGAATTAAGGAATTTCAAGAATTCCAGATTGCAGATTTTTTTTACCAAGTGCTTGTGGATAGCAACCCTGGTTTAAAAAAATAAATTGCAGATTTCGGCCCTCTCACCCCCACGCTTCCTTCGCTCATCAACCCCAATTCCCAACTCCCTCACAAAAAATATAAAAAAATAATATCGTTGTCACACCAAAAACCTAAGGCAGACTGCAAATTTTTCTACGTATAGCCTGTTCCTTACCTTGTTCCACGACCTCTGTAGTGAAGCTCTCCACATTCTATTCGCACCTTCCATGATTGTGCCCCAATTAAAACACAACGCTACCACGACCCACGTCAAACTGATATTCCAATTGCTACCACCGTTGGTTACTCTAGACATCGGTACAAGTGACGTTTAAAAAAATAAATAATTTTTTGCAAGTAATTTAACGCCTGCGTGATCCGTCGTTCTTGCACCTGGACGACGCCATTACACTCTCACGCCATTACACTCGCAGTCAGAAAAAATTTGTTTAACCAACTTCGTGGCTAAGGAGGAACCCCGAAACTGAAAGTTCATTCCCGTTGCTGCAGCATCCTGCCGCCGCTGACTGCCGTTTTTTCCGACTCTGTAATAAAAAAATTCATGAAACAGGTGTCGTTATAACTGTTGAGCATTGATATATTAAATCGATTTGTTAAAATCATATCAAACAGTGTGTCCAAACGGAACGGGCACATTTGTGATGGAACAATTTTTTTTAATTATATAAAATATATAATATATAGTTCAATTAATAATTATATATATATATATATTATAATTACATAATTCATTTATATATATAATTCTCATTTAATAATTATATAGTTTTAAAAAAAATTTTATTAATTAATTAATTAATTAATTAAATATTAATTAATTAATTAATTCAAAAAAAAAATTTAATTAAATATTAATTAATTAATTTTAAAGAAAAAAAGAGGAGAACCTGGCAGAAAAATACTCTCCACCTCATACGCGTTCGATGTCGTCGTCAATGTCAATGGCTAAATTCCAGAAGAAATTGGGAGATCTTGAGAAACAAATCAATAACAATTCCGAAGACTTTGGAAAAAGATTAATCGATCTTGAAGGTACAGTTGCAGGACATTCCAACGACATCAAAAAGGTTCATGATACGACAAATCGCATAGAAAGACAAATGTGGCTAAATCATCACGAGACCACAGAAGCAATGAACAATATGACAGAACTCTTCAATAAGCTAAATGATAAGATAGATAAGTTAAGTCAGAGACAATCCCCAACATCTCCTAACAGGGAACCAAATCAACAAAACAATTCCGCAGATTCAGGGAACTCGGAAGAGCATCAGGAAAAAACCGATTCCCCACATCATCAAGAAGATAGTAATGCATATTTTCAAAATAAGCAGCTCTGGAATGCATTCGCTAATCAATATCCCCTTCTTGTTCCACCATTAGCATATCAGCGCAAAGCCAAGATCGATCTACCCAAATTTGATGGTAATGAAAAAAATAGTGTTGCATGGCTTAATAAGGCAAAAGAATATTTTGAAATTTATGACATTACTAGTGATGATGAAAAAATTAAACATGCTTCCATGAAAATGGAAGGAGAAGCATATAATTGGTATATGTGGTGCAAAAAGACGACGCTCGCTATCAGTTGGAGGAAATTTAAAGATGCGTTCTTCAAAAGGTTTCAAGGCATAAAAGAAGAAAAGTTCTTTTCAACGTTTATCAAATTACGTCAAAAAGGAGATGTGGATGAGTACATGCGAGAATGGGAGACTTTGGCAACACGAGTACCCGGATTGTCGGAATCTCGTCTAATCCAGTCTTACATCTCAGGACTTAAAATCCATATACAAGAAGAGCTCGAACTACATGAAATTACGTCCGTAGAAGTAGCAAGGCAAAAAGCAAAAGCTGCTGAAAAGAAATTTGAAAGATTATCAAAACCAGAAAAAGTATATTCGAGACGGTTTCCTCAATCTGAAAATGTAGATGACACAAAATATGTCCCTGTTCATCTTCGTGAAGAAGAAAAATCTAATTTGGAAAAACAAAGAATGCGAGAGGGCAAGTGCAAACGTTGCGGTGAACACTGGGACCCTAAGCACAGATGTGCTAATGAAAAAACGAAGAATCTATATAGTTGTGAAGCAACTAACGATGCTAACAGTACTGATTCGTGTATAGAGGGATTAGAAGACAACTTAGAGTTCTCTCCAGTAGTGGATGGCGAAACTATTCCACAAGTGTCATTATCAGCTATGACAGGCATATTACAACCTCAAACCCTAAGGTTAAGAGGACATATTAAGAAAAACAATGTAATGGTTCTCATAGACACAGGCAGCATGCACAATTTTCTAGATTCAGCCATGGCCAAAAGACTAAACCTTTTTACTTTTCCCATGCCTAATATGAAGGTAATGGTGGCCGATGGTAAGAAGATTGAACAAGTAGGAAAGCGCCATAAAGTCAAATTGCAGATTAAAGACTTTCATTTAGAATCTCCATTCTACACCGTTCCATTACGAGGAGTAGATGTGGTCTTAGGAATTCAATGGCTACGAACTCTAGGTACTTATTCTGCCAACCATCAGAAGCAGTTTATAAGTTTTAAGTGGAAAGGGCAGAAATACAAGTTGTATGGATTCCAAGTCCCAGAAAATCAAGTCGTATCTTCCTCTCTGATGACGAAGATGGTTCAAATAGGAGCGCTAACATCTACAGTACAATGTCATAAGTTAGAAATGTTATCTTCAAAAGAGAGCCACGACGAGTCACCAAAAGTCAAGACAGGATCCGACCCTGTCAATATCAGATATTTTCACTATCCAGATCAACAAAAGGTTGAACTCGAGAATATGCTCCACGATCTTTTTAAAATGTGGGAAGCAAGAGCCCGCCGCTCAAGAAACCCAGGCGTTCATCAACATTGTCCATCGTTACATATGCTTTGAGGACAAAGCATCTTTAAGAGAGGGGCAATGTTATGAATATTTTATTAATTATTAGTTAGATATAGTTATATTAGGTTTATTAACTGAAAGGGCATGATCCAAAGATCATGCCTCTTCGCCAAGGGACACCTTGAGGCTATATTTAAAGCCTAGGCGATCCCTCATTGTAGGCATCTCTTATCTTCATCATTAATAATATATATTTATCAAGTTTACCAGAGTTTTTACACTCCACATTAATATTATGCACATCCCCTTTGGTAAATATTTCAATATAATCAATGTGTATATGCCAATATCATATTAGAAAAAGGTAGGCTACTATAAATCTCTCTGCAATCTCAAGGAGTCACATTGGGTCTCTAATTTTATCTTCATAAGATATTTCAATACTACCATTCATTGTTGGGAAAAGAAAGGAGGGAATCCAGTTTGAGATCCTTGACATGAAAGGACAAAATATTTTTCTTCTTCCATGGATCTAATAGACCAAAATCTACTTAAGGGAAAGTTCACATGGTCAAACTGCAGATTGGGTCCAAGGCATATTGTTGTGCACATTGACCTCTTTCTAGTTTAGAGTGCCTTTTTGCAGGAAATATTCTCTCTTTTCTCTTTCATCCTTGCTTGGAGGGGATCAAATAATTGTCCCATTGCCCTTTCCATGGTTCCCCAAAAGGATTATGACCCTCTCCCTTTATGCATTAATCCTTTTTGGATCAATGACCTTATGTTTTAGTATAGTTTCGCAAGCTTGGTGCTAATGGATAGAAGGTTAATTGGTCCACATTTAGGATCAAGAGATAAAAATAAGAAAACTTGCTTTCAAGGCTGAGGCTAGAGGGAATTTCCATGCTCGGGACATAGAAGTAAATGCCCTCACCTCAAAATTGAGGGAATATAAAGCTATCTCAAGCAAAAGCCCATTTCAATTGAATTATTAATGGGAGAGAAATAGGTACTCCTCCATCTACAAGATATGTTGAGAATTGAAGAGGAAAGATGGCATCTTAAGTCTAAGAGTCTCTGCTTGAGGGTAGGTGATAAAAACACCCATTATTTCCACAAACAAACCAAAATGTGTTTTTGGTGTAACTATGTTAAATCCATCGTTATCGTTAACGGAGAAACACTCAATTCTTATGACAAGATCAACAAGGAAACTCATCTTCATTTTTCAACCCTCTTTTCAGAGCAAGAGATTGGAAATTCCAAGGATGTATATGCTTTGTCGACGCACATCCCTTTAACAATTTCCATCATAGAGAATGACATTCTCATGCAACAAATCATGGAGGAAAAAATATGGGCAACGATCCTATGCTTTAAACCTAAGAAGGCTCTAGAATCAAATGGCCTCACTACTCACTTTTACAAAAATTGTTGGCACATTATCAAATTTGACTTAATGAAGATCATAAAAATATGTTCATCACCCATCATGCATGGTAGGAGGAATCAACTATACATTTCTTTCCCTGGTTTTGAAAGACATAAAACATTCCACATTTGTCATATTTCATCCAATTTTTTTATGTAATGTGTTGATCTAGGTGGATATTGGTGGTCACTCGCCTATTCCACTTGAGGCCCCACCATTGTCTCTTTCAGTTTTTCAGTTTTGGCACAACTTACTATTTTTAGCATTTTTTTGGGTCCTGAACTTCTGGAGTCATTTTGAGGCTCTAAACGATGTTTTTTAGGAAAAACGGGAGCAACATTGGTCCATGGATTGATGTTTCTCACTCAAAATTTGTAGTCCTCGGATAGATCTTTCTAACGACGTATGGTTTGCGTCAAACGGAGATCGTATTCCAAAGTTACGTCCCCGGGAAGTTGAAACACCAATTTACCCAAACGGGGCCCATAGTTTTGGCGCTTCATCTCCTAGGGTTAGGATTTTGGATGTTTAGGGTTTTCCATTGTTTCAAAATAATAAATAGGCCCTTGAGCTTCATTGGAAATCAGTTCAGAGGCATATTAGAGAGGTCTGCTTTTTCTCGATCCTTCTTTGCATGTCCCTAACGAGGTCGGGGTATAAGGAGTTAGGGCTCGATCTGGTGGAACCTTTGCAAGGTCAGCCTCGCAAACCCCGACGAACGCCCATGGGGGACAAAAATAAAGATGAGGGAGCAGGATATCCTATCAAAATATTGCTCGAGGAGGCCCTCAAAAAACAAAGGAACGTGATGATGGATAACTTTGCCCAGATCCTTCAACGGTTACCCACCGGCGGCGCATCTGCATCCAGCACCACTCTGGAGGTGTGACTCCTTTTAAGGTACAAATAAATTTTGACATTCTCATATTTGAGGGTCAAATAGATGCAGATGTCATAGATAGATGGTTGAATCTATTAGGAGGATATTTCTTGGTTCATGACTTCTTCGACCGAGAGAAGATTATTTTTGCACTCCTCAAAGCTACCCCCCATGTCAAGGACTAGTGGGAAACCTACTGTGCGAAAAAGGACGAGACATAACCCTCTTTGTTCTCGGCCATACCCACTTGGAATTCTTTCCGAGACGCCATCAAGGAATAATACTATCCTATGGGGAGCTATGAGACAAATACATACAATGGACCACGCTGCGACAACAAAGGGATCAAGATGTGCATAAGCTGACGAATTTGTTCCATACCTTGCGCACAAAGTTGGGTATCAAAGATTTAGAGAAACATCTAGTGCTAAAGTATCGCATTTGTTTGCACATATGCATTCAGGAGGAAGTGGAGTTCCTCGACATCTCCTCGCTTGGTATGGCATACCGGTATGCTACCAAGATTGAGCAGAAATTCAAACAGAAGAAGCGAGACTTTGGAGCTATGAATCAAAAGCAAGGTAAAGGTGCTCCCAAACCGCAGAAAAAAGGAGAGAGCCAAGGAATGGTGGCTCAAGACAAACTTTCAAAGCCACAAGCAAATAACAACACCGCAAAGCCAAAGAAGGACACGGGAAAGTGGTGTGAGTTCCATAAGAGCTCCACTCACAACACAAGTGAGTGTCAGGCCAAGTAGTCGTTGGTGGCCGAGATGAGGGCTTCTGATTCAGATGCATGCTCCAACTTTGAATTAGAACCTGAAAGGGAGAGCGACAAAGCGAAACAGATTATTGATGCGGAGCCCAACGCCACTGTTGCCACTACGAAGATCCAGAAGGAGGAACCGGAAGATCCAGAGCAGGAGGAACGTCTCTTCCACTCCCAGATGTGGGTAAATTGCTCCCTGGTACAGTTCAATGTCGACAATGGGAGCCAAAAGAACCTCATTTCAGCCGACGCCGTGAAGCAGTTGGGTTTGCCGACCACAGCTCACCCACATCCATACACCATCGGGTGACTTCACCAAGGACGAGATCTTCGCGTCAGCCAGCAGTCTCGCCTTCCCTATAGCATCAAGCCCTTCACGGATGAGGTATTATGTGACGTTGCTCCTATTGATGTTGGTAATGTATTATTATGACAACCATACTTGTGGAAGCGTCATGTTGTGTATGAGTATCGGCCTCGTTCTGTTATTGTTACTTTGGGAAATAAGTTGTACAGGATACCAGAGGTACCACCTCCTGCCACTATCTCTTTGGTTACTGCAAAACAATGAAGTAAGCTCATTTCCCAAACCAGGAAATTCATTTTTCGGATGATCCACCCCCAAGGCAAGAAGAAGACTGTGGCCATGACCTCCAGACAGGGCTCCTCTGCACGACAACAATAAATGGACAAGGTTGTGTAGGAGTACAGGGAGATCTTCACCTCACCCACAGGGGTTCCTCTACACTGTCAGGTCAAGCACCCGATTGATCTGACCCCAGGTGCGCCGCTACCCAATGGACCAATCTATCGGCACTCTGTTCTGGAGAACGATGAAATCAAGAGGCAGATTCAGGAGCTGTTGCAGAAAGGTCACATCCGACCAAGTTCATCGCCCTATGGGAGCCCGATCGTGTTGGTACAAAAGAAGGATGGGACGTGGAGACTCTGTATTGACTATCAAGCGCTGAACAAGATCACTGTCCAGAATAGGTACCCGATCCCACGGATTGATGACCTTCTCGACCAACTCAAAGGGGCGAAATATTTCAGCAAGATCAACTTGAATTTTGGGTATCACCAGGTACCAATTGAACCCTCTGATGTGTGGAAGACTACCTTCAAAGCCAAGGAAGGCCTTTTCAAATGGTTGGTCATGCCTTCCGGGTTGACGAATGCTCCCACAACCTTCATGAGGTTGATGGATGACATCTTGTGGCCATTCACCAACTCATTTGTAGTGGCATACTTGGATGACATTCTGATCTTCAGCCAGACTTGGGAAGAGCACCTCCACCACATTCGACAAGTCCTCCAAACACTGCGACAACACAAGTTGTGTGCAAATTTGGAGAAGTGCACTTTTGGCATGACCCAGGCTCAATATCTGGGATACATTATTGATGAAAGGGGGGTGCATGTGGATCCAACCAAGATCCAAGTCATTCGGGATTGGCCAGCCCCAACCACTATAACAGAGCTTCGCAGCTTTCTGGGTCTTGCTAATTTCTACCGTAGGTTCGTGTTGGGATTCTCTCATATCACTTGGCCCTTGAGTCAAGTCACCAAGGAGGAGCGAGAGAAAAATTCTTTTGGTCGGAATCTCAACAGAAGGCGTTCACAGAATTGAAAAATCACCTCTGTTCTGCCCCAGTGCTCACATTACCAGACTTGTAACAACCATTTGAGATCGAGACAGATGCCTTTGACTATGCTACTAGGGTAATTCTTACTTAACAGGGACATCCAGTGGCATACCACAGTGAGACATTGTCTGACACAGTTCGCACGTATCCCACTTATGAAAAATAAATGTATTCCATTGTGCAAGCTTGTCGACAATGGAAGCATTACATTTTGGGAAAGGAAACAATCATCCACACAGACCACCGGCCCCTATAGTTCATACAAACATAAGGGAAGTTGCAGAATGATCGCCATCAGAAGTGGTCCACATATTTGCAACAGTTTCCTTTGAACATCAAGTACAAGAAAGGTAGCACCAATAATGTTGCAGACTGCCTTAGCCGACCACCGATCGTGGCGCTCACCACCGTTCTCAACTCTTGTGGGCACGAGACTTTTGATTGGCCGCTTCTCTACGAGAGCGACCCAGAATTCAGCCACACATACAAGGCACTCTTGGGGGGCTTGCAAGTTCCAAACTTTCACCTCCAAGATGCACTTTTATGTCACCTGGGACACATTTGTGTTCCTTCAAGCGAGCGTGCCAAGATGATATGGGAAGCACACTACATTCGAGTCACTGGGCATTTCGAGGTCGAGAAAACAGTAGCAGTACTGCAGAAGTATTTCTATTAGCCGAACCTTCGAAAGGATGTCGGGAAGCACATCAGATCCTGCACTGCTTGCACCATTGCCAAACCGACCATCAAGAAGCAAGGCCTATATACTCCGTACATACCCCTAGTCGACCTTGGGAATCCATCTCCATGGATTACATGTCGGGCCTGCCTTCTACTAAGCATGGGAATGACTGTGTTTTCGTGGTCGTCGACAGATTCTCGAAGATGGCCATTATGGCGGCCTGCAAGAAGAATATCACAGTAGAAGCCACTGCTAAACTCTTCTTTGAACAAGTGTGGGTGCACATTGGGATCCCACAGTCTATCATATCAGATCGGGATAGCAGGTTCCTCAGCACATTTTGGTCCAGCCTCTGGTCAATGCTAGACACCAAGCTCACCAAGTCCACATCTTTTCATCCCCAAACAGATGGCCAAACAGAGGTCGTCAACAGAATGATTGCACACATTCTGCACATGTACAATTCAAAGCATCCACACACATGGGATGAGAACCTCCCTTATGTACAACATAGTTATAACTGGGCTCTCCACAGCTCAATCGGCCATAGCCCCTTTCAAGTGGGCTTGGGATTCCAACCACTATGCCCCATTGACATAGCCATGCCATTTGCGACTACTCAGGCTGATTTGGCTCATGTCCAGTCTGAAGTTGACAAAGCAAATAGCTTCATCGAGCGCGTTCAACACATCCGCCAACAGGTTCTTGACATATTGGACAAAGCCAATCCTGAGTACAAGCAACGACATGATCATCATCGGGTGCCACATAACTTCCAGGCGGGCGACAAAGTGTGGCTACATTTGCTAAAGGAGCGCCTCACTAGACCCCACCGCAAGCTTCGCCCGCTCCGATACGGGTCGTACACCATCACCAAGGATGTAGGGAACAATGCCTTCAAGCTCAGTATTCCACCATTCCTTGGTTTGCACCCAGTATTCAATGTGGACCGCCTTCGTCCTTACTTCCCACCTCTACTGGACACCTCTGACAATGCAGAACAACTCACACCAACAGAGTTAAACCTAGACTGCATAGAACAGGCCACCACAGATTGTATCATCGACATGCAAATCAAGAACACTCGCCAACAAAATATCCAACTGTATCGGGTTGTCAAATCTGGCCAACTCCTGCACCAAGGAAAGTGGTTCACCAAGGACCAAGTTCAGCAAAATTTTCCTCATCACATGGGGGAACTTAACGCAATGGGTACCATTGCTTCCTAAGTGGGGAGGAATGATCCAGGTGGATATTGGTGGTCACATGCCTGTTCCACTTGAGGCCCCACCATTGTCTCTTTCAGTTTTTCAGTTTCGGCACAACTTACTATTTTTAGCAGTTTTTTGGGTCCTGAACTTTCGGAGCCGTTTTGAGGCCCTAAACAACATTTTTTGGGAAATCTGAGAGCAACATCATTACATGGATCGATGTTGCTCACTCAAAATTTGTAGTCCTCAGATAGATTTTTCTAACAATGTATGGTTTGCGTCAAACGGAGATCGTATGCCAAAGTTACGTCCCCGGGAAGTTGAAACACCAATTTACCCAAACAAGGCCCATAGTTTTGGCACTTCATCTCCTAGGGTTAGGGTTTTGGATGTTTAGGGTTTTCCATTGTTTCCAAATAATAAATAGGCCCTTGAGCCTCATTGGAACAGGCAAGTGACCACCAATATCCACCTGGATCATGTGTCCTATAAAATAATATCTAGGATTATAGCGATCACCTTAAATCTCTCTTCTACAAACTATTTTTAGAAAACTATGGAGGTTTTATCAGGAAAAGGAAAATAATGGACAGTATTATTATTTTCTAGTAGCTAATTCTCTCTAGTTTTTCTATAGGGGAAACAGGTATGATATTTAAACTAGACATGACGAACACCTTTGATTATTTTCACCATAGCTTCCTCTTTATTGTTCTTCATCACTTTGGATTCATCTTGGGGTTTTTGAGTTGGATCTCCACATGTATTAGCAACCCCTATATTTGTCCTCTGGGTAATGGCAGATCTACAAGTTTTTTCAGAGCATCAAGAGGTCTTCATCAGTGATGCCCACTATCTCGTGTTTCCTATATTCTCATGGTATATTCGGTCAGTAGAAAGCTTGATTGTGAAAGAATAATGGAGCATCTTTGTGAGAGGAGTTAAAATTATAAATCATGTTCAATTTGTATACGATACTTTACATATGTGGGGGGGGGGGGGGGGGGATTATGTTAAAATTGCATCTTGATTCAAAGTTGTTATGAAGTAATACATTAAAGCTTATGGGGATCTGATCGACAATGAGAAAAAAATGCTCTATGATGGAATGTTAATCATAATATTTAAGTTGCCTTCTTTCAAGTTCTCCACCTTTTGCTTTATGATGGCTAGTCCTCTTTTAGGTATTTGGACATCCCTATATACCTAAAACCATTCCCTCATTCTGTCCTGGCATCCATTTATCATGAAACTTAAGTCAAAAAAATTACTCAATGAGTTTCCAAATGGTTAAATATAGCAGGTCACCTATTGATTCATTATGTAGTTCTTTTGCCTCTACGACTCTTCTAACTCTCCACTTTGTTAACTCTAGCTAGTGATAGATAGCCATTTCCCAATAACTTCATAATTTTTATGGTGTGGCAACAATTCCAACTCAAAAAGGTTTCACCTAGTGAATTGGGTAGTGGTAAGGACCACTAAGAGAAATGGGGACCTAGGGGTGAAGAACTCCTCATTTATGAACTTAGAATTTGGTGGCAAGCTTCTCTAAAGGCTCCTTACAGACAAATATCACTAGTGGAAATATGGTATACACAAAAAATTTATGGTAGGTGAAATGAAGAGTTGCTTGGATCATGATGTTTTAGCTTGGGGGAGGGGGAGGGGGTGGTGTTCTCAAATTTGGAAACTTCTTATTACAACCCTTCCCCTAATTAAAACCTAGTTGACCTAGATTATAAGAAATGGAAAGTAAATTAACATATGGGATGAAGACATCATGAGAATGCCTTCACTCATGTTAAGTCAAGCTCTTCTCCCCTTTGTGTTTGGGTCAACATAGCTTAATATACTCCTTGTTTGAAATTTATCATGGTGTGCCCTTGGGGATTGGTTAGAGTGGAATTTAGGTTTTGTTCCATCCTCTCTTAGGGATCTTTCCCTCCTCTTAATCTTGGGAATTTCTATTTACACTTATATTCACTTAAATGGTGAGGAATCATGGGGTTAGGGGTCTATAGGGTACCTAATTAAGCATGGTGATAAGGCTTAGTTATTTATGGATGGGATCCCTCCCAAATTTGGTGCACGGGATGAAATTCGCAATATGAATGAGCTCCATAAAGTCATCATATTTTTTTGCATCCTAGGTCATAAGAAGTTTCTTATAGTGGATAAATTTGCTAAACAAGGCATCCATGGTCCTTTTAGTTGTGCCTTATGTTCCTTAAGCAGTGAATCTATCATTCATATTTTTCTTGCTTGTGAGTTTAATAAAAGAGTGTGGGTTTATGTCATTCAAATATTGGCTTCTCACTTTCAATGGTCAAATGTTCTTCCCCAATTCTTTGATTCTTGGCACAAGTAGTATCAAGGAACTTTCAAAGGTAAACCTTCATTTAAAAGGATCTAGCTAGCACTTACCAAGTTTGTTTGCTAGAGGGAATTTTTGGCTCGTAATAGAGCAATAATTTGGGATATCAAACCATAACCCTTTTAGTAGTTGAAAGGGCCAAATAATTATTAGTTAAACATATATGAAGGATTGTGTCCTTGGTTCAACTTACATCCCCTCAAAGTTGGATCCTCTTCTCACAAGGAAATATGTCAACTTTTCTTTTCCCAAGAAGAATTTCAATAATGGATTAGTTTTCAAGAGGCACATGTTTTATGTTTTGATGGTGCTTTTGAACAAAACCTAGGGGTGGCGGGTGTTTGGGGAGGGGGTGGGGAGAAGGGTTGAGGGGGTGCTCATTGACACAAGAGGAATACTCAAAGTCTCATTCTCTTGGATTATAGGTAGAGTCACCACTGACCAAGCAAAGACTTATGCCTTGATTCAAGGAATCAACTTCACTATATCCACACACCCATGTAAATTAATTATAATCAGGGATTTAAAAAACACCATAAGGCACTGACAACAAAGATCCTCCCCATTGAATCCAAAACTCGAAGTGATATTTTGAAGAATTTTGACGAAGTTGGATTCTCTCTTGTACATGCATTCATTTCATTTCTTAAGATCCAATATTTAATTAGAAGAATCTCTTGCTTCCCAAGCTATGGGTAGGCTCTTCAAAACCATGCAAATTCAAGTCATGGAGACAAATGGGATATCATATATGCATCAACTAGCATACCTCATTGTTGCATCATCATCCTAGCTACAATGAGGTATGAAAATGCTCATTAATAATGCAATCATGAAATTTTATGGTTTGTCTCATGCACCTAGTCTGGAGGTTACGGATGTGTACTCCAATGTTAATGAAAAATTAAGGGAATAACATATGGATATGTTTCTAAGGATTGCATGTAGGAATTATTCCCCTCTTATAGCTCTCAAGAGTTACAGTCTAGTTTAACTAATGTAGTGCTATCTATAATGGATTCTCACCAATAGATGGAGTCTTCAATGTTACACACCAAAGTTGCAGATTTGAAGGAGAACATATGGCTCCTACATATATGTTTTGATAAGATTATGGAGATAAATGGTAATTTTCCTATGTGTCACCTAGTGGTTATGGGTATCACATCGTCATCCTAGTTTCCATGAGGTATTATTAACTAATTTAATCACACAAATTGATGGATTGTCCTATTTAACTTGTGCATAGGATATGCCTTTGTATGCAATTTTTAATGTGAAGTTATGGGGAATTTTTATGGCTTCGATTCCAAGGATTTTTCACATGGGTCCTCCCCCCCTTATGGCTTTTGAGTGTTTTCCATTCTGCATGTTATTTTTAGTGTAAGGAATGGTTTTTAGTTAATCTTTCAAAGGGAAATTCAGAATAGCTTCTTGTTGGCAAAAAAAATCCTTAGAAATATCCATAAAGGTTGTGGACTTGTAGGATTTAATATGTCACCTCCAAGTTCACTTTGAACAGTTAGTAAAACAATTGACATCAATGATGAAATTTATGATAGAGACATGTCGCCAAATTCAAAGAGAATACGATGAAATAAACAACCTCAGAACCAAGTTAAAGGAACTTCAACATGAAAGTTTTAGGTGCCCTCTATAGTCCTTGCACTCATTCAATTCTATTAAACCTATAATGTCTCTCGTTCTAGAACTAAATACGAATACCCAATCTTCAGAGCCAAATGATGCTTCTGATCAGCTCAAGGACCTCCCTTCAGGTTAACTTTTGTATACAAGCTAAATTTTGTTTAATTTTGGGGGTCTTTTGTAGGTTGTACACTGTTAGCACCCTGTAATTCCAAAGGTTGAAGACAGAATCCCAGAGGGCCAACATCAAAACCACTTTGGGCCTAGGATCTAGCCCTCCTAGACCTTGAGAGGGATCTCTTTGTTAGATATAGCTTCATTGACTGGGAATTTTAGGCTAATTATTAGTTCATAGGGGTTTGTTCAAAAATTTTTGGTTGAGACAGCAAAAGAGGGTAATTGGGATATGGATTCAAAAAGGTGTAAACGGATTTAAATGGATGAATAACCGAGATCATGTGTACCGGGCAAGCTAGTCATGTCAATGGATCTCTAGAGTTTGTGAAATGGAAAAGGAGGAGAGATTAAGGTTCAATGTGAATGCAGATCAGACCTCATCTGAATTCTACATTCAAATTTCAAAGGAAAACATAGATACTGCTTCAAGACTGAGCAAGGTGCATGATGAAAAATCCTGAACAAAATTTTCTTATCCATAGTAAATAAAGGAAACAATATGTGAAACAAGAGAATGACAAATTACATGGAAAAAAGAACTTCACCACATATCATAACACGAGAATCTAGAAAACGGCATGGTCTTTTCATTCATCAAAAAAAGAGAGTGTTTACAACCAGATGAGCCTTTTACAGTGGTTTTTCCCTTCTCCCTCCATACTTTGAATAAATGAAGTATTTAATTGAAAACTACAACGACTGTCACCTTTGCTTCGGCAATCTGTTATTATCTACAAAGTAAGAATTTTTTTACAAGTATGATCATGTAGTGGCCATGATAAGATAATTCTAACATCAGGCCATGCTCTTCCAGAAAACCATTGCTGGATAATTGAATTTGGTGTTTCACTCGCTGTCATGATGGTCATTTTGTTTCTAACTGCCTCTATCTTTACTGCGTCGGTTACTGTTGTAGTGGAGTTTCAAAATGGAAAAACCCACTGCTTCCATTAAAACACACCGAAATGGTTCAATACACCTTGGGAGGGAATGGTGTGGGAAGACTACGTGAGGCAATGGTGGTGAGAATCGACGTGGAGCAGTGGTAGTGGGAGTCGGTATGTTGACATGGAGCGGCGGTGGTGGGAGTCAGTATGTTTACATGGAGCAGCGGTGGTGGAAGTCGGTATGCTGACATGGAGCGACAGTGGTGGGAGTCGGTATGTTGACGTGGAGCAGCGGTGGTAGGATGGTTTCGTTTGCAGAGGAGTGCAGTTTTCGGGGTGGTGGAGTGGTAGGAGGTTTCAGCGAAGGGGGGTGTGAAGTAGCAAAAATGTGCCACGTAGCGGGAAAGGTGGTAAGGGATACCACCCATTTTGGACCCCCACCCCCCGCGCGCGATTAAAGCTCGAAGGCTGAGGAGGGTGCGAAATGCGTTGGAGACCGTCAGATGTGGAGATAGGGAGCGGAGATGGCGGAAAGGTGCAGGGATTTTAAAGGTGGATATGACGTGGGATGAACGATGGGGTCGGGTAGCAGAGGATCCGAGATGCAATGGAAAAAGGGTGACGTGGTAGGGAAAAGTCCCACTATATCACATCGGCAGTCCAAATGTGACATGTCGAAATGCAAGGAGGCAGGGTCCATAATGTAATATGATGGTGCAATAAGGTTTTAGGTTTTGAGGCTAAAAGGTCCTCTGACCGCTAAACTATGGATTTGGTATAGATGGCTCATATGGTATATGGAATTAGGATATGTTCTAAGGGTTTCTTTACAACAATTCCATTGAGCACCTTTATCCTATAAAGGGATTTCCAAAACATTAGGATAAGCATTCTTTTCCCTTTTTGATAGAAATTTCTTTATTGGAAATAAATGACAACCATGGAACATTGAAGATCTAAACAAAAATAATCAGTCACCTTGAGATTATGTAAATTACAAGATACTAACAGTGGCTCCAGCTGGGGATGTGATCCAGGTGGAATAATCAGGTACAAGTACAGGTGGCCTGAGTAAAAGGCTCAAAAATCAAAGTGTTCGGATTGTTCTCGAACCAAGTTCATGATGTAGATCTCGTAATTCTGAATCCAACGGCGCAGACGGCACTCAATTCCGAGTCCGAATGAAGAAGTTATAAGTGGTCAAAGTTCCAGGTTGACTTGGTGACTGGGCAGCCTTAAAGAGGACGCAATTTGGACCAAACCCGGCCATCGGATTCTGGCACACTCAGGCCAGATTCCGGGCGAATTTTTGGGACCTTTAATTGCACTCCTTCGGTCAACAATTTGAAGGTTCGAAAAGAACTAATTTGTTTTAAATAACAAATAAAACAAATATATATATATATATATATATATGGGTGGCGGGCCACCAACCCCGCCACCCCATGTAAATCCACAAAATATATTTAAAAAAAAGAGAATTTTGTTGGGGGCCGGGTGGTCAGCCCCGCCACCCCCCACGGTCCCCGAATTATACAACGATAATAGCATTAAATGGGGGCGGGGATTGTGAACCCCACCGCCACCCAAGCCACATATAAAAAGTGCTGGCGGAGATCATGGGGCGGGCCGCCCAAGGCGGACTCGACCCCTCCAAAAAAAACAATATAATATTGTTATTACAAAAACGCATGAGTATTTTTGGAGGGGCGGGATTTGATCCCCTGACCTCTCCTTAACAAATTGCCAGTTTTACCAACGCACCAACGGATCGGCTTTGATAATTTCGCCCAACAATTTGTATTTAAACCCAGAATTTGCATAGTGCGCCCAAGGCCATGGAGGAGCGGAGTGCGCACGCAGTTCGAGGTTAATATTATTTTTAATTGCAAGTGCAGTGGAACCATGAGCCAGAAAAGAAGCATGCGGAACCTCGATTGAGGCAAATTTTCAAGAGGGCGAAATTTTGACTTTGTTCAAATGGGACAAATTTTATGTCGTTTCAGCACTACTCAGCGCCACGAGTATGATGGCATGCTCAGTTTCTGCATCTGAGTTTTTTTTTTTCCAGCAACTTTTGGAAGTGGGTTATGTCGGTGTCAGATTTGCACATGTGAGCAGTCGTTTTCATCTTTTTCGACGCTACAAGATTGATGGTGTTTTCAGATTCAGCCGCAGAGTTTCTCAGCCTTCAGCAAATGGCAGCATGAGGTATATGATGTGATTTCCATGTACTTCTTCATTTATTTCTCTTTGAGATGCATTATGTCTTGCATATCCCGATTGATACATGAGTTGTGGGATCTTGCTTTGTGTTGTTTTTGATGTACTTTCAGCCATGGATTTGTGTCATGTATGAGCCCCTTTTATGCCACATTGGCGGGATGCTCTTATTTGCTATGAGTATTATTGAGATCCCTTGTTTGCTAAGATTGGCGGGATACTCTTATTTATTACACGTCAGCTATGGTCATACTGATAGGAGTCTTTCTTTATGTATGAGAGTTCTGCAGTGGAACATCTCTAAAAGAAGTCAAGCCACTCTTGCGTGAGGGAAATTTTTCCTTGTATGTCATAGGGAAACACATCCATGTACATCTCTTCTTACAACACATAATGTAGCGGCCTACACCATCTTGACACCGAGGCCCGGAGATGTAGTCCCTCCTGGACGAACTCCGTCATCAAACGACATGTTCTTATGATTGTTGATTTTGTTGATTTATGTTCCTCTTATTTACAGCTACAGTTGTTCATTTAAGTTCTTTAACTTCTTTAATTAAATGCAATTCTATTTATCAGCCAAATTAAAAGGTCTTGGCTAAGGGTATCAAGATTTTACCCTGGATCAAGTGGTATCGGAGCACATATTCTTGCTGATTCGATTGCAGGCGTGAACATTGGATGTTTGCTGAATTGAGCCATGGAAAGTGTCAAGGACATGTATGAAACCATGCTCAGGGTGTCCGAGAAAGCGGACATGCTATACGAGGCTTACGAAAAACAAGCAGCAGCGAACGAAGAATTGAAGACCCTCCTACACAAAGAGGAGGAGGAAAAACAACAGTTGCAGCTTCAGTTGCAAACCACAACAGAAGTGTGGGAATATTGGAAGCGCAACAATGAAATTCTGCAAGCAGATCATGATGCCTTGAAGGCGTTCCTACATGAAGAGAAGGAGGAGAAGCAGCAGTTGCAGCTTCAGTTGCAAGCCACGACAGAGGCGTGGGAAGATTTGAAATGCAACAACGAAACTCTTCAGAGAGATCATGATGCCTTAAAAGCATTCCTATAGAAAGAGAAGGAGTAGATGCAGCAGATACAGCTTCAGCTACAAGCCGTGTCAGAGGCAGTGACAGAAGTGAAGCGCGACGAAGGCTTACAACAGCTTTCTTCATCTGTTTCGCAATCAACACCTAAGGTAAATAGTGTTGATTTTTCTTCAGTTTCTTCACATGATGTCATTTCAGTTGGAAGTGTGGAGATACCAATCACAGGTACCAGCATGAGGCTCCTCACTAAAATGGGGTACCGAGGAGGAGGACTTGGCATTCGTGGCCAAGGCATCACCGAACCATTGGAGGTTGTGCAATGACCTCGTTATGCAGGTTTGGGGTACATTAACGAAGGATGTTCGAAGGACATCAAAGGCAAACAGATAATGATGAACTCTCCAAGGAAGAGGAATGATAGGGACACTTCGCCATCGTTCCACGGCAGCCGTTGCAGTGAAGGAACCGAGGCGAGCTCCCATCGTCATGAGCGCACCAGAGACCACCCCAGAAGGTATACTAAGTCTCATTATTCCAGAGTGCATTTTGATTACAAGAATGTCGATAACCATGGTCGTAAAATATGGCATCGTAAAACTTGTTATTTTTGTGGTTTAAATAACCATGTGATTTCTAAGTGCTGGAAGAGGATGGCAGCACAAAGAAGGAAGAGGCATGAAAAGCCTTCTCCCCAACAGGAAAAGAAATCAGTTAAGCAGGTTTGGAGGAAAAAGAACTTTTGCACCCATTGCGACCGAAGTGGCCACCAAAGAGCCACATGCTGGAAACTTCATCCAGAACAGCGCCGTAAAGCCAAGGCGCCCGTGCATACACCAGTCGAAAGAGCTGATCGACAAGCAAGTTCGCCACAGGGACATGATCCACTCATTTTAATAAATGAGCAGTGGTTCTTCTAGATTGTTTTTTTCTAGAGATGTTAAGCTTGTCATGGCCATGCTTGTAAGTCTTTTGTCGCATTTTTATTATGAAAGTGATGATGTGTTTCCATCACTCGTTTAAGCGACCATGACATTTCTTTTTTGCCTTGTTTTATGAGTCATGTGTTAGATCTCTTTCATGTAAAAGTGATGATATGTTGCCATCACTTTGAGATGCGGCGATTATGTTTTGGTCATGTTGTATGAGTCATCTGATGCATTTCTTTCATGTAAAAGTGATGAGGAGTTTTGCCATCACTTCGAAATGTGACGATGAGGGCTGGTCTTGTAATTTTGTTGATGTATGATTTCCATTTTGCTGTAAGCTTGACCACCGAGTACATGTTATAAACTCGTGGCAAGTATGGAAATATCTGGGTCATTGTTGGTCACATTGAGAATGTAATGTTTGTTGCAGCTTTAGGCAGGTGTTGGCATTCCGATTCCGAAGGACAGAGGTAAAGGAGTCTTTAAGGGATGCGCCTTTTCAGACATTTGCATTTCTGCAGTGGCAGGTGCTGGCTTTGCATCTTGATTTCGAAGTACGAAAAGTGAAGGAGTCTTCAAGGGATGTGCCTTTTTAGACATCGCATTGCAGCAGTTGCAGATGATGGCTTTGCATCTTGATTCCGAGGTATGCCAAGTGAAGGAGTCTTCAGGGGATGTGCCTTTTCAGACATCGCTTTGCAGCAGTTGTAGATGATGGCTTTGCATCTTGATTTCGAAGTACGTGAGGTGAAGGAGTCTTCAAGGGATGTGCCTTTTCAGACATTTGCATTTCTGCATTTGCAGGTGTTGGCTTTGCATCGTGATTCCGAAGTACGCCAAGTGAAGGAGTCATGTGGGAATGCGCCTTTCAATGACATTTGCAGACAGTTGATGATAGGTAAAGCTTAATGCTTTTGGAGGACCAAAAGCTCCTCAGGGGGGAGGATTGATCCAAGTGGAATAATCAGGTACAAGTACAGGTGGCCTGAGTAAAAGGCTCAAAAATAAAGTGTTTGGATTGTTCTTGAACCAAGTTCATGATGTAGATCTCGTAATTCTGAATCCAACGGCGCAGACGGCACTCAATTCCGAGTCCGAATGAAGAAGTTATAAGCGGTCAAAGTTCCAGGTTGACTTGGTGACTAGGCAGCCTTAAAGAGGACGCAATTTGGACCAAACCCGGCCATCGGATTCCGGCACACTCAGGCCAGATTCCAGGCGAATTTGTGGGACCGTTAATTGCACTCCTTTGGTCAAAAATCTGAAGGTTCGAAAAGAACTAATTTGTTTTAAATAACAAATAAAACAAAATAAATATATATATGGGTGGCGGGCCACCAACCCCGCCACCCCATGTAAATCCACAAAATATATTAAAAAAAAGAGAATTTTGTTGGGGGGCGGGTGGTCAGCCCCGCCACCCCCGCGGTCCCCGCATTATACAACGGTAATAGCATTAAATGGGGGCGGGGGTTGTGAACCCCACCGCCACCCAAGCCACATATAAAAAGCGCTGGCAGAGATCATGGGGCGGGCCGCCCAAGGCGGACCTGACCCCTCCAAAAAAAACAATATAATATTGTTATTACAAAAACGCATGAGTATTTTTGGAGGGACGGGATTTGATCCCTCGACCTCTCCTTAACAAATTGCCAATTTTACCAACGCACCAACGGATCGGCTTTGATAATTTCGCCTAGCAATTTGTATTTAAACCCAGAATTTGCATAGTGCGCCCAAGGCCATGGAGGAGCGGAGCACGCACGCATTTTGAGGTTAATATTATTTTTAATTGCAGGTGCAGTGGAACCATGAGCCAGAAAAGAAGCAGGCGGAACCTCGATTGAGGCAAATTTTCAAGAGGGCGAAATTTTGACTTTGTCCAAATGGGACAAATTTTATGTCGTTTCAGCACTACTGAGCGCCACGAGTCTGATGGCATGCTCAGTTTCTGCATCTGAGTTTTTGTTTTTCCAGCCACTTTTGGAAGTGGGTTATGCCGGTGTCAGATTTGCACATGTGAGCAGTCGTTTTCATCTTTTTCGACGCTGCAAGATTGATGGTGTTTTCAGATTCCGCCGCAGATTTGCTCAGCCTTCAGCAGATGGCAGCATGAGGTATATGATGTGATTTCCATGTACTTCTTCATTTATTTCTCTTTGAGATGCATTATGTCTTGCAGATCCCGGTTGATACATGAGTTGTGGGATCTTGCTTTGTGTTGTTTTTTATGTACTTTCAGCCATGGATTTGTGTCATGTATGAGCCCCTTTTATGCCACATTGGCGGGATTCTCTTATTTTCTATGAGTATTATTGAGATCCCTTGTTTGCTAAGATTGGCGAGATACTCTTATTTATTACACGTCAGCTATGGTCATACTGATAGGAGTCTTTCTTTATGTATGAGAGTTCTGCAATGGAACATCTCTAAAAGAAGTCAAGCCACTCCTGCGTGAGGAAAATTTTTCCTTGTATGTCATAGGGAAACACATCCATGTACATCTCTTCTTACAACACATAATGCAGCGGCCTACACCATCTTGACACCGAGGCCCGGAGATGTAGTCCCTCCTGGACAAACTCCGTCATCAAACGACGTGTTCTTATGATTGCTAATTTTGTTCATTTATGTTCCTCTTATTTACAGCTACAGTTGTTCATTTAAGTTCTTTAACGTCTTTAATTAAATGCAATTCTATTTATCAGCCGAATTAAAAGGTCTTGGCTAAGGGTATCAAGATTTTACCCTGGATCAGGATGGTAGCTATTTCATGAGGTGTTAAGAACACTGTAGACTAGTGGTCTGATTCATTGGTGCGACCTTGGATTTTATACAAAACCTCTGTGGTTGAAAACCTTCAAGCTGAAATCTGCACTCTTTGCAAATTGAATTATGGAACACACTTTAACTGAAAACTGAAAAGCAATTTGCAACTAAAACTAGAAAATTGCTCAAATTACTGAGCTTATTTGAACATCTACCTACCCTAATCTATTGAAATCACTGCCCTTCTAAATGATACAACAATGCCAGTGCAGCTAGTCAAGCAACTGCTCTAATATCTTTGTTCTTTCACTTTTTTCACCGCGTTTAGAAACAAACCTGATAATGGTATGTGACAGAAATTCTCGGCATGATCTGGTTTACATGGATCTTGGTACACTTGAAAAACAACTGACATGCTGGAAATATGTGCTGGCTTTGTAAAGAACAATTTCTCCATATATACAGCCATTGGATCAAGATACACTTGAATTATTTATGGGTATTCTAACTTAGCAACTCAACTTCATATCCTGGTACTGCAGATGTGCTCTCCATGTCTTCAAACAACTCGGGAGAAGCTTGCATTTTATCTGATGGATTTTGTGTTGATAATTTTGTTGAACTAGACAATGGGGCAGACTATCTGATCATATCCATATCATAGCAGCTTTTGAGAGAATTACAAATACATGAAGACCGCCTTTGGAAACACAAACCATCCAACGTATCAGTTATTGGATCATGCGGTGCTTTAGATGGTTGCAGTGTTGGTTCTACTGAGACCTCACAATTTCTCTTCTCATTATCAACCAAAATGTGATCTAGATTCCCTTTCACAATCTGAAATGAATTAAAGCATAAGGGAAAAGAATCAATCTGGATCAATTCATCATTTGTTTTAGACTTTATGATTTCAAGATGGTTCAAGGACCGAACTTATGGATCTGAAAAAGGTTATGTATCATCCCTCTTTTCCTCAACTGATTCATTAGATCATTTCTCATCCTTCCTATTTAAAATTTTCTTGTATTTTTCTCTCAAGAGTGAGGAAAAACACATGGGCGGGCATTTTATACTTACTTGAAAACTTTCTGCATTTTCCTCCTTACAATCTTGCTCAACATGGAGATTTTGATTGCCATATTTGTATTGTGATAACTGGGTTTGTTCTTTCCAAAAAGATGGTGTTGGATGCTTTGAATAATCAGCCTCAACCTCAACCACACCATCATCATTCTAATGATCATATCTGGGAAAATCATCCACACATGCAAGGTCATCAAACATGCACATTACCTCGGAAGGATTTTCCACCATCCTCTGGTTTTGAACTTCCCTCAACCACACCATCATCATTCTAATGATCATATCCGGGAAAATCATCTACACATGCAAGGTCATCAAACATGCACATTACCTCGGAATATTTTTCCACCATCCTATGGTTTTGAACTTCATCTTTGGCCATGTTGTGAATTGAGTACATGAAATAATCATTTTCTGTCTTGGGATACCAAGGATGAGCCGCAAATTGCTTGGGTGCGTTGATCCTTGTCTCTTTTGGAGCTAGTGAAACATGAGGTATTTGGACGACAAGTTCTTTTTTCTTCTAATATTATGCATCATTTCATTGACTATATTTTTCAAGATATCTAGTTTTATCTTTGAAGATATCTATTGCTCTTTTTCTATTTTGTCCTTCTTCACTGCTTTTAACTTGGCCTCTCTGTTCAGCAGTTTCGCTTCCACATCAACCGCAATATTTTGCATTTCTTCAAGGGTTGCAGTGTCCCTTTCTCATAATTGGAATGCCATCTCTGGGTCAAATGCATCTGGGTCGTGCAAGAGAGCTAATCCTGGGGGTGGCCTTATAATAGCAGGAATTGAAAGATACACTTTATTGAACCTGGCTTAAAAATGTTGTACTGTCTCCCCTGGCTACCTTTTTAAATGATTGTACTCTTCTAAGATGAGGAAAACATTTCCCATGATCACCCATCTCTCCAGGAAAACTTGTACAAATTGATGAAAATTTCTAATGCTTGCAACAGGAAGATTTTTAAACCAATTTTTAACTTTACCTTGAAATGATAAGGCAAACATTCTGATACACACATCATCTTCTTCCACCTCAAACAAATCAAGAAAATCCTCGGGATTTTGAATGTGCTTTTTGGCAGTGATCTTTGCATTTTCTCCATCAAATCTGGGTATATTATTGCTATAATTTGCAGGGAGGTCATGAAGAATAGGAGGCAAAACCAGAGGCTTGTATCTATCTGAGACTTTTACAGGTATAGGGGGCAACGCAAGGGGCTCATGACTATCTGGTATTTCAACAAAAATAGGAGATAAATGATGAGGCTTTTGTCTAATTAGGATCTTTACAGGCATTGGAGCGAGTACCAGGGTTATAGGGATGGGCTCAATCCCTTTAGGCTTTTCAGGTTGCAATTGATCACTATGTATTTCAGCAACATACTCTTGACCAAGATCATGATAAGAGAAAAAATAACTACAGATAAAGCCAAAAATCTCTTGAATTTTTTTTTATCTTGAATACCTGATCTTTCTAGATTGTCTTGTCATGTTTCAGGTTCTTCCTCCAGTGGAGTCTTTGAATGAAACTAATCTGGATTGGAGTCGCCAGGTGGATTATTCAACCTTCTTATGGCTGGTCATTGTCTACCACTAGTAACCATATCTGAACTTGATAAGTGTTACCTGAGGAAAATAAAACTCGTTCCCCAGTATGGTCGCCACTGTGTTAGCACACCATAATTCCAAAGGCTGAAGACAGAATCCCGGAGGGCCAACATCAAAACCACTTTAGGTCTAGGATCTAGCCCTCCTAGACCCATAGAGGGATCTCTCTGTTAGATATAACTTTGTTGACTGGGCATTTTAGGCTAGCTATTAGTGCATAGGGATTTGTTTGAAATTTTGTGGTTGAGACAGTAGAAGAGGGTCATTGGGCTATGGAGTCAAACAGGTGTAAACGGATTTAAATGGATGAATAATCGAGCTCATGTGTACTAGACAAGCTATTCATGTCAATGGATCTCTATAGTTTGTGAAATAAAAAAGGATGAGAGATTAAGGTTCAATGTGAATGCAAAGAAGACCTCATCTGAATTCTAAATTCAAATTTCAGAGGAAAAACATAGATACTGCTTCAAGACTAAGCAGGGTACCCGATGACAAATCCTGATTTTTTTTTCTTATCCACAGTAAAGAAATAAAACAATATGTGAAACAAGAGAATGACAAATTACATGGAAAAACACTTCACCACATATCATAACACAAGAATATGGAAAACAACATAGTCTTTTCATTCATCCAAAAAAGAGAGTGTTTACAACCAGATGAGCCTTTTACAATGGGTTTTCCCTTCCCCCTTCATACTTCAAATACATGAAGTATTTAACTAAAACCTATAATGATTGTCGCCTCTACTTTGGCAATCTATTATTATCTACAAAGCAAGAAAATTTTTACAAGTGTGATCATGCAGTGGCCATGATAAGATAATTCTGACATCAAGCCCTGCTCTTCTAGAAAACCGTTGCTGGATAATTGAATCTGGTGCTGTGTTGGCTATCATGATGGCCATTTTGTTTCTAACTGCCTCTGTCTTTACTGCGTCAGTTACTGTTCTAGTGGAGTTTCAAAACGGAAAAACCCACTGCTTCAATTAAAACATACTGAAATGGTTCAATACACCTTGGGCGGGAATGGTGCGAGACAACTACATGAGGCAACAGTATGGAGCTCTTATGTTGACGTGAGGCTGTAGATGGTCTCCGTTTAAGAGGAGGGCGGGGGGGGGGGTAGTGGAGTGGTAGGAGGCTCTGCAAAGGGGGTGCGAAGTAGCACGACGGAAAGGCAAGAGGATACCGCCATTTTTGACTAACCCCCCCCTTTGGTTAAAGCTCGAAGGCTTAGGGGGGCACAAAATGCACTGGAGACCGTCAGATGTGGAGATGGGGAGCGAAGATTGCGGAAAGGTGTGGGGATTTTAAATGTCGTTATGACATGGGATGAACAGTGGGGTCAGGTAGCGGAGGATTCGAGATGCGATGGAAAAAGGGTGACGTGGCAAAGAAAAGTCCCACTATATCACATCGACGGTCTGAATGCGATATGCCGAAATGTAGGAGGTGTGGTCCACAATGTAATATGATGGTGCATTAAGGTTTTAGGTTTTGAGGTTAAAAGGTCCTCTGAGCGCTAAAATATGGATTTGGTATAGTTGGCTCATATGGTAGATGGAATTAGGATACGTTCTGAAGGTTTTTTTACAACAATTCCATTGAGAACCTTTATCCTATAAAGGGATTTCCAAATTCTTAGAATAAGCATTATTTTCCCTTTTTTATAGCAGTTTCTTTATTGGAAATAAATGAAAACCGTGGAACATTGAAGATCTGAACAGAAATAATCACTCACCTTGAGATTTTGTAAATAACAGGATACTAACACACACTATCAAATTCCCCTATATGGATTTATCTTTGTTTAAATTTTATTTCAAAGGTGTGGCTCTAATATGACCTATAGTAATGATGGAATTTCCTTTGACTAGAAGACTACTTGTTTCTCTATAACTTTGTTATGCATTTAGGCACAAATTTTACCCAATCAATTTTTCTATTCAAGGTTAAATAAAGGTGTGGTAGATAAATGGAACCCACCTATGACCAAAAATTAATCAAATGAAACCTTAAGACTCATTTAGACACTATAAATAATCTTATGTAGACCATAGGAGGGGTAGTCAAAGGTAGAGTATTCATTAGTTGTGAGTTCACCATAGAAGAATGTATGAGTCCCTACATCATTATAGGAGGGACTATGTATTGATAATATAGAATGAAAAATTAATGCACTATGTAAAATTCTAATAATTCATCCTCTCTTGATCTAAATGTTAGAACTTCAAGATCTTTTCTAGATGAAGCCTCCACCAATCCCCTTTTGAGTGCCCTTTACACTTATAGTGATTACATGAGGTACTTATATTAAATATGATGCTTTGTCCTTTCTTTGTCAAATTGTAATCAATATTACATTATATAGTCCCATTGAATGATTTCTTATGCACCTTCTCCTTAGTATTAGTGCTCATGTTATTTCACTTACTCCAAATGCCTTTTATTATTAGCTTTTCTATATGACAAGCAACATACAAAATGTAGAAGTTAAGCATCTCATGCTTCTCTTGAATAGGGATAATCACCCTACTATTGAATTAGATGACTAACTTTATTTCTTCATGCATCACACTAGGTTCAATAATATAATGGTTGAATTATTGAAGAAAATAACATGTCATTGAGTTCAATTTCTACCATAGGTATTTTTGTTACTATTGTTTCTCCTTCTAATAGTTGACATATTAAAACTTGTCATGGATGGAAAATTTAAACTTTTCTGACATTAAGACCTATGTGTCATCAACTATTTCTCTACACTCACATATGTTTTCCCATTCAAGTAAGTTATATCCTTATTTTCTTAGCATTGTAAAAGCAATCATTTATTCATATGTATATTTTTGCACCTCAAATTGAAATGCCTCAACCAATTGTCAAGTTGCAATGTATCCATCTAACCATCATTAGGCCAGGCATAATTTTTACCTTGGAATTCACTTTGAAAGAATATATTGAATTCAAAAGTAGATGATTACTGGAAGTTTTATTAAGGCTCATAATGGAAGTATTCCCATGGATTCTCTAATGAATAGATATTTGTAGTGTTGTGAAGATATGAAGTCCACGACATCTAAGCAAGTAGTGAATCATTTAGTTGTTCACATTTGTCATTTTTCCATCAAGGTTGGAAAATACTTCCCAAACTTCTTTATTTAGAATTGTACTTAAATTTCTATCCACTTTTTTTTAGAACGAGTTCACATGAAAATCTATAACTGTGAGGTAATTCTTACTATCAATTTGATAGTCATTGGAGAATATGTACAAAATGCACAACCATAATAGATACTACAGAGAGTTTGTTTCAACACACACAACCTTAATACTATAGCACTAGTAAATTTCCTATGTTAGTCAACTACAATTCTACTGATTTATTAGTCTTCATTTTACCAAGTTAGGCATTCCTTTGGTCATTCCCATGTGAACCTATCAACTTATTTCCTTGGCTAGTAAAATCTAATGGATTTGTTGTGTTTATATCCTACCATAGTTAGTGTTTGTATGAGCCTTTATTCTTTATCAAGTCAATTTATATCTTTGGTTGATGATATTTTGAAATCAAACATACCTAATTGGAGGATTTTGTACCCCAAATCCTACCAAGAGGTGATAAAGAAACAATCCAATGACTTTCTATATCATGTCATTTTTTCTCCATTTAGTGCTTATCCTTTCAATCCAATCTTCCATTATCAAGTTTTCCCTCTTAAAATATCCCATGCATTCTCCTAAAACACTACATCTTCATCTATCTCTTCCAATTAGGTTAGCGCCAAGTCTTTGGTTATAGGAAGCACTTGTCCTCCTTCTTCATTTTCTAAAATGGATGGTTAAAATGAGCATAAATTCTCTACATTTGTCACCAAATATATATGCCTATCCAGAGGCATATTCATATTGAATGCACTATCACTAACATATTTCAATGATTTCGAGTGGCCCCACAATGACCACACATGCGTTGACATGACACACTGACCCCAACAAACAATAAAGAAACACAATACCAATAATGAATAAAATATCAACTCCACAGACACCCAACATGAAGTAACCCCTCAAAAGCAAGCAATATTACATAAGAAATGGGAAATTCTACTTCCCCCGTGCTTTCAAAATACCAAATCTCAACTAGTCCCTAAAATATATAGAAAGCTGGACCAAACAAGTGTAAGGGAGGGTGGTAACCAAATAATTTGAATAGAGTTTTCCCAACAAGGCGGTCACTTTGTTGAGGTTGAACTAGACCAAGGGGAGAGGCCAACTCCCAAAGTAACATGACCCCCAGTCTTAATAGATGAAAATCCACCATAGTCCCCAACAAATATTCTATCACAAAACTCATATCATCCCAATAACAACCAAAAGTCGAGAAAATATATGCACAAAGCTAGGGGAAATATATTACTTGGTTATAGCAATGAGGAATAACTAATGACGAACAAAAAATAGAGCCATAGCCTAATTTATATGTAGAGATCCACCAAGGTCCAAAGGATTAACACAATTACCAAATGCAGTATTCAACCCAACAACCAAGCCATCATCATCATTCCCATTAAGATAACCACTACCTATTTCTACCCATAGAAATATGGAATTGCAACCATCGTGTAATGTGGATGTAGCATGGATACTAGCATGCTAGCTTCATTCCAGAAACTACCAACACACCTCCCATTTGTTTAGTTGCTCGACATCACTTCTATATAGCCAAAATCCAAAGGGGGTATAAACATCCCACCAACATCAAGGGAATTGTACTTTCAAGGCATAAAAGTTCGCCTTGCTATAAAGGAATTGTAGTAGAACACTCTAGAATGAAAAGCCATAAGTTCGAGGAAATTAACCAATACACACTTCATGCATGGGGGGGGAGCAGGCCACACCACCCCTCGATCTTATTTTCCATATGTGCATCCACCCTCATCGAGGAAGGGGTGATTCTATTTCCCCATAAATCATTGACCAATTTTTTATGCTAGTCTCTTTGATTTTTGAAATAATTAGTAGTTATTATTATATATGAGAAGTATTTTCTTGATTTTTAGTTTATGGGGCCAATTACATTTAGGCCCCACTATGCAAATGGATTCTCCGCTGAAACATGATTTAATGGCATGCCATCTCTTTTCATATTCCCTAATTTTTTTTGGCAAGGAACACTTTTTCATAAGATTTTTTTACTATGGTTGGCTAGTAAAATCCATCCCTAATTATTATATAAGTAGTTACCATTGGGGAAAAGTGTCTACCACAAAATCCTTCAAGTAGTTCTTGTAGTATTTTATGGGCATTGGAAGGATCCAAACACCTTAATAACATCCCATAAAAATTTCTTCTGAGCAATACTCTAGAAACAAGCACATACTAATTAGTCTACATTTTGGGATAAATTCTTCTTTAGAAAACATTTCAATAGGAAATTGTTGATAATTCAAGTAAAACACAATATTTTTGTGCCAATAAGATCTTACTCTAGTAGGGTCTTGTATAATGGTGCTACCTTGAATAAAGGTGATATTTACATCTTCAATCCTAATAATCCATTTAAAGAACCCTTGACCTTTGACTACTTTAAGGGATTGATTTCAACATCGTACTCTTGAATTTTAGCTAACCAATTGATGGGAATTTTATTTACTTTTCTAATTACTTGGATAGGTAATCAAAGGTCTTACGATCTAATTTTTAACCTGGGGCTTGTATGAAACTTGTGAGTTATGATGCATTGTGTTGGATCTTAAGTTTGATAAATAATAGCCATTGAATAAACCTTATCCTTCCTAAAATAAATATGTTTTCTGCTACTTTTACTATCATTTGTTTCCATTTTGATCAATAAAACCATTCAAAAGGTAGTTTTATCATTTTCTTTCATTTTTGAATTTTATCAAATTTTATCCATTGTTAAATTTATTTTCCAGATTTTTACAAGAAGATAAATGTCATGGTAATTACTCATTTGTCGAGGTATATGTAGGCTTGTTGGGAAAAAATAGAAACATGGGCATTTCTCCTTGATATACATTGATGGATCATTTCCCATTCCTTTAGTAGAATAGCCCTCACATGGGCCTGGTCAATGCAATTGGTTAGGTAAGGAAAAACACATTTTTGGCAAGAAATTCTCCCAAAATTCATACCAACGCAATTTACCTAGATTTTGGACCTTATGGAAGTCAAAATTAATTTATAAGATTGATTAAAATAGTAATTGGTTGGCCAGATTGAGAGTAATGAGTAGTTATTTTAACTAATGATGTATACATATACAAGTGGAGCTTGTAGGGTACCAATTACATTTTGAGTTTTGATTTCTATTTGTAATCCCATATTTAGAAGATTTCGTGATTGAATCTCTATTTCAAGTTTCATTTTATTTATATGCATCCATTGTGAGTTTCTTCAGCTGATATTTTTTAAACTGTGCAAGTTGAGGCATGGAGGGCCCCCAATTCTTAAACTGTGCACTCTCTCTTTTCATTGTGCATAGTTGTGGATTGTTGTAGCATAATTGTTAGTAAATACTCCTTTGTTTCATTCTTTAATTTAAAACTTCAATGTACAAATTTATCATTGTGGATATCCATTTTTTATTTACTTAACACATCTTTCAATGAGAACTAGAGTTGCTCTCAAAGTTCAAGTTTATAAAACTAGATTTGCTTCACAAATTCAAATTTGACAATGCCTAGTTAGAAAAAAGATTACAGAGCCTAATGAATTATTGTTGCAAGTCCTTGAGCCATTGAGGGAGTGATTCAAAGACATTACAACCAACGTTTCTAGCATCAGAGGTTCCAATGTGTTTTTATTCAACCATCTAAACATGGATCACTTATGCTTTCTTGTCTTCAACTAGTTTCTTATTTAAGTATGTGTGCCTAGAATTTATTCTTTAGCCAATATGCTACATCGGTGAAAATATCACCGTAGTGTGGGCCTTTTTCAAGGCATACTTCATCTGATAACCTAACATTATTCCTATATAATCTATTGTAGTTTTTTTTTTCGTGGAAAATCAGGGTAGGTCCACCCGAAGGAACCACACCTCCTAGCCAAATTAATCTGAGCCTAACCCTGAGGGCAACGAGGAGAATTGAACGCGTGACCTCCCAATGGCAAGGTGCTTTAGAAATGAGACCTATACCAATTGAGCTAAATCTCAGGGCTATTTAGGTCGAGAAGATTAGTTACTTTCTTGCCTTACATTAGTTTCCCATTCAAGCATGTGTGTTTGGAATTTCTTATTTGATCAACAATCTACATAAGTGAAAAGAACATCGTTGTGCTAACATTTTTCAAGGCATACTTCACCTTACACCATACACCCTGATATTATGTTTTTTTAAGCTTTTGTATTCGAGACTAGAGAATATTACTTATTTTCATGTCATGTTGGTTAATTAATATTTTTCTTTGGATCCATAGGTTAGAATTTGAATTATTAAATGTAGTAATTTGTTAAATATTTGAGTTTTCATTTCTTTAGTGTTTAAATTTTATTCTTAAATTTGATTTTTTTGTAAGAGTAGATTATAAACAACCGTAACTTTTGATTTGCTTGAAGTTTATTACAAATCTTGGTTCTTTGATACTTAGTGATCATAGAGTGAATTTAGAACTAACTCCTCACACATAGTGGTGTTATTTTAAGTTTATGGCTCCCAAATTGATATACTTATGTGTTCTAGTATATGCCAATAAATCAAACCAACATTTTTTTCATCGTTTCCAGGGAAGAACTACAAGAGTTAGATTTAGAGTTAAAAGTTTTTTTAGTCCTTGTATTTTTTTTTGTATATATATATATACAAACATTTAAGACCTGAGGGAGTGATGACGATAAGAGGAAAGGTAGGAACTTGTGCATTCACTTTAGCTAATTCTTCCCAGATCCTAGTCATTTTTATATATAACATATTCTTTGCAAATCCTAGCCGAGTCTTTGCAAATCTAGTTTAGGACCTGTAACCTACATAAGAATCTAGTAACCCACCTTAACGTTGGGCATGTCTATGTGCCTCTACAGGGAAAAACAAGGCATGAGTTTTCCTCCTAGATGGCTTGTGATGCTTCCATTTTCATCAGAGTGGTTCTACGCTTGATAGAAAATTTATTGTTTATCGATTAAAGTGATGGTCAACTTGTTCCAAGAATGGTGTATCTAGCAGAACAAATCGAGTTGTAGACAACAAACTCTACTATTTTTTCACAATACAACTTGATCATTGGCTTAACTTGTAAAAAATATCCACCATACTACCTTCATTTACCCAAAAGAATATGTATTAGTGTTTCTAATGCAGTAGATAATGGATTCGACAGAGTCCACTTGTGCGACATTTTGCATTATGTAAAAACCATATAAATCAATGTGAGCAACAATGTGGATGGTTTTAAATTGTAGGATCATCTTTGTAATTTGTTTAAAGTTTATTAAATCATTAGATCACTTTGATAACACAAAGTTGCAATTATGTATCACTAAACCTCATTTATGCTTAATTCAAAGTGTTTGAAACTAGTGTTCTAAGATCACTTGTGTGTGATTTAATCATGGTATTGTAGTTTTTTAGGATGTGTGATGCTAATTGGAAGGGCCCCTCAACTGAGTCAACATTGATCTATTTTATTTATTGTGTAGCATAACATTGGTAGGCATAATCAGACCATAATTAATTTGTTTCGTTTTGTGGTTGGTGTTTACTTGCTTTCATTTCTTATTCTTTGTTGTGTGTTTTCTATAGACAATATCTCTCACTAAATGTTTGTGAGACACTTTCTAATTATTTGTTTCGTTACATGAACATTCTAACTCAAATGTGTTGTCAATCGAGTGATCATACTTCTCTCATGAAATGTATGTAGTGATTTAATTTTCTTTTCATATTTACATGTGTCCTCTCTTCGACAACAACCACAAAAGGACAAGTTTTACTAAAGTAGGAAACAATATTTTCTCCATAAACAAGATAGGAACACTTAGAGTATTGTTTGAGTGAAAGAATTTCCTTTCTGTCCAACTAAACCTTTCTTTACATTTTCCATTGAGTGAATGAGATTTTTTGTAGCATTTCTTTCGAAATATTTGATTTTTGAAGTATTGATTTGTTTTACCACATTCAATTAGGAGTTTAGATCCTAAACTATAAAAAAATATTAGTGTCCTAAACTATACACATATGGTGTTAACTATTAATTTTAACACTGTTGTATGCTATTACAATCACTTTAGCCCAATTCTTATATTTAATTAACAATATTTCAATATAGTTTAATCTTCCAATGATCAATAACAATTGTAAATAGAACAGTAAATGCATTGAACAATAAGAGAGAAATAAGAGACACTTGGTTTGGTCAAAAGCTAGGGGAAAACCCTTTCAAATTCTTCTTCTTATTAGATTGTTATAAAAATTTCAACAAAGATAGAGTACAATGTTCCAATTCTTTAATCACAAAAGCATCTAGAAAATTCAACCAAACAATATCCAAAATATGAGCCCAATAATAATACTGGTCCCAGAATAAATTCAAGTTGGCAGTCATCTGTTCAGATCTGTGGTCACTTGTCACCTAAAACCATAGGTTTCGACCGCATGGAGCAGATATCATGCATGTGGCTGAAGCATTCCATCCACATAGAGAGGCCAAATTTTTCCTATATCAACCCCGCGGTTGCAAACCAAAACCCTAATTCGCATGTGCAAGCCTACAATTTCAAACCTGTATGAACCAATATCTGTGAACCAACTTTAGAACTTTGCGAGCTAAACCAAATAAGAGAAGAGAAGAAAATTCACGATGATTATGTCCAAATGAAGGTCACTTGAATTGTATTTATAGCCATCCAAGGGTGTCCAATTTCTCTTTAGGGTCGACCTATCCTTTTGTGCACATGTCGGTTTTCATATTAAAATTATATTTTTCCTTAACCAATTTAAATTCTTCCAAGGGATAAAAGGGGTCTTTATTGATGAGGAAGGTTGTCCAAAGGATGGAATTTGTCCCCGAGCTTCCAAAATAACACTCTCTCTTAGCTAGGGAGAAATTACTAACTACAACATGTGTCTCAACTCAAATATCACCTTTGCTCATATGTTGAACACTATTGAATCTAAAAGAAGAAGAATTTGACATTAGAGGTGAGCACAAGCTACCACCCTCAATCCATCGGGGGGCCACTGCTACCACCTAAAATCACTGCTAGCAGGGAGCCCAAATCAACACACTATCCAAGGACAATAAGCAGGATACAACTTACCATGAGGTATGGATCGCAATTGTTCTATTGGCTCCTGATCTTCCCATAAGGACCCTAAATAGTCAAGTGTTAGAACACCTACATACTCTCACTTGGGAAGGATAATACTTACTATAAATGGTAAGGATAAAAAATATCCCTAGTCACATATCAACCCATTAGCCAAATCGGGAGGAGCAACCCCAACAAGGCTATCTTGTGGGTAGGATTCCAACTAGGGTATACTCTGTCACGTCCAAAAGATGACAATAGGAAAAATGCTACTTACCATAAATGGTAAGGATCTCAACTATCCTATTGTTATAAAATAGGAAAGATACTACTTAACTTGAGGTAAGGATCACAGTTATCCTATTGTATAGAGTTCTCTGAGCCCCAAGAGCTCTCTGACACAATTCCTCACCCCAAGAGCTTTGACAAGGGAGAAGAGCATAGCTCAGTGTCCTCGATCAACTAGGACCCTCACTAGGGAGGCTAACATCCATAAGTCCAAGGTGCTCTCTCAAGACCAAGAACTTCCATTTTAGACAAGCCTTGGTGATAATATCTGCAATCTACTCATCAGTCAAAATATGATGGAGTATCACGACTCCTGTCTGCACCATGTCACATATGTAGTGATATCTAATCTCAATATGCTTGCACTTATCATGAAACACAAGATTTTCTGCCAATCATATCCCACTATTATTGTCACAATAAATCACTATTGTATTTGGGACTTGCTTAAATAGCTCTCCAAAGAACTTCCTCAACCAAACTGCCTCACAACTAGCCATGCTAATAACAATATACTTTGCCTCTATCGTACTCAAAGCCACAAACTTATGTTTCTTGCTCATCCAAGATATAATGGTAGATCCCTGTAATATCCCTATTTTACTGCTTTTATTTAGACAGTTGCAAATCCTAAAGGTTAAGTGGACCTAAAGGAAAAATATATGTGGACATATTATTTTTTAAATTTAATAAACGTGGAAATTTAATTATTGTGCAAAGACTAGAGTAAATTGGAGACCAGGATTTCAAGTCCATGAGGATGGAACTAAATCCAAAGACTTTCCCAGAATCTCTAAAAATCCCTGGAGAAAATAAAATAAAATAAATATATTAGATTGGAGATAAAAAACTGAAAGATACCTCAATAATGTGGAAAGTTAATGAGAAGGGTTGAAATAAAACTAGAAAGAGGAAAAAGCTACTTTTAAAGAGCTTTTGTGGAAAAAAACAAAAGTAAAGCCTAGGCTAAAGGAAAACAACATCTTGATTTGATTGGACGCAATTACGGAAACATGATGAGGGAAAGCAAGCTTAAATAAACCATTCCTAGGTAGACAAGAGGTTGTCTACACTTTGGAGGAATTGGTCTCTGCTCGGGGGGGGCTGTGGATTAAGCTCAAGGTTGGGTGGAAAATAGTCTATACCATAATTGGTATGCATAGGTTAAATTATGTCTTATGATTATGTTATTATAATGATGATTGAGTAAGAGTTAATGTACTTAGTTATGAAATTAAGCTGAAAACTGTGTACCCTGAATTATAAATCTATGTGATAAATTATTTATTCTTTGGGGAATAAAGTGTCTAATGTATTTAACAGGAAAATAACTATAGTAGGTATAGTTAAATTCTTTGTAGTTAAAGTGTCTGGATTCTAATGTATTTAACAGACTAGTTTAATTAAACAACCAACAAACAGAATCTCTAAACCCAATTGGAAGGGTTTAAATATGTTGTTAGGTTTATGTTAACTACTGTATTATACCATCCTTAGGATTACACAATATTGTAAAGATGTTAATAAAAACATAGAAATTAACATTAGAAATACTATTTGATTCTGTAAACAAAGAAAAAGTGGAAATATATACAGTGGAAGTGATTTATTCTATTAAATCAAGAAAGTACTATTATGTACAATTAAATTAAATTATACTCAAATAGTATAGATTTCTAAATTAGGAAAAATACATACAACTAGTTTCAACATGTGTTTGAAAGATAACTATGAAACCAATATACATAAAGAGGTACTATGCATGTTGAAAAGAGAACCATGGAACAATTAGACATATATAGGCTCTATGTAAATCGAAGAGAAATTACATAATTGTCTAAGAGATGTATAACTCATCTAATAGAGGGAATCAAATAATACATCAAGAGTGAAATACAATAACAGTATAACGGTCCCATGGATGTGATGGTAAGTCATCTTCTATTAACTTTAATTACATATAAAATGAATAGTTACACTAATAACACTTGTCATATCTAGAAGGCTGAAATCTGTGCATGATGATGACCGACCTATAGTTAAAGGAAACAAGTAGTCAAGTCCTTAAAAGGGGAAGATGATGTAACTGCTATAGAAGTTGTGAAGTTAAGTACTTATACGAAGTTCACATAGATCTGTGTGTTAGATACAAAATAAATATAACAGGTATGAAAAGTAACCACTATGATAATAGTGGATAACCCAAACTTTACCTGTTTAAACAAAGTATGAGGCAGTAAGGTCCTCCTGTATAGAAAAAAGTAGAGTGAAGAAAGTGAATTTTGAACACTAAATACAAAATTGACTTATTAAGTATGGAACTGAATAAATAAATTTAATTACCTTAGATGAGGATGAAACATACAGGATATCTGCTGAAAGTCGTGAATATGAACAAATCTGGAAAAGAGGGGTTTTCCTGTACAAGTGAAGATCGGGTTATGCGGATGAAAAGTTCGCAATTATATTTTAATTTCAAAGTATAAATTATTACAATACCTTTAAAATTCAATGGTATACTAGCAGGGTTATACATATAAGAAAATGTTAAAACTTGAAAGAAGCAGAGTGAATAATTAAAGAGAAAGTGAACTTAAGATTTTAATTATTCAGATATAATCTTATATCTCAGGTTGTATGCAATTCCCAAGAGTATTTAGTCACCAAACAAAATATATAAAAACTTGAAGGGTAAAAAGAAATAATAGAAATAAACGATATGACATTTTACATTTAATTTAATACTGGAATCAACTTCAAATTCCTTTAAGAACAAACATTGTTCAGTTTAATGAAATGAAAGGAAATAACGATTTACAGTTCGATGTCAAACAAAAGTCATATAATGAAGTTGAACTGTTACATATATTATAAATCGTATTATAACGATTTACAAGTTCGATGTCAAACAAAAGTCATATAATGAAGTTGAACTGTTGCATATATTATAAATCGTATTTCCTGAGAGGAAATCGATTTATAATATAGTATCTGTGTAGAAGCTTAAACAAAATATTAAATCGAAAAATCCATCTCAAAGTTGAGAGGGTTATGAAAAATCACAAGTAAAAAGATTCGAAACCCATGTGCTCTGAGATTGAAAAGAACCGGAATGTCGAGTTAGGAAACGCAGAAGAAAGTCAGACAAATGATTGAAATAATTTGACTACAATTCTATCCAAGACTGGAACTGAAAGTGACAAATTTATAAATGAAATTACTCTAAGATTTTATACAGAGAACAGAAGTTAAACACTCAAGTTCTCAGAAGGTGAACTACGACTGAGTTAAATTAATAAAAACAGAGCATGAGGGTTTAATTTGGAAATCGAAGTGATCATGGGAGTCGTTCGAATTTTTCAAATTGTGAAACCCAGAACGCAATGAAATTCCAACTTCGAGGTAATTATGTTGGAAGAATTCGTAGAGTCATTTCAGTAGATTATTCCTCTGTCAACTACGGAATAATTTCTGCCATGGAAAACACAGAAAATTCAAATTTACCAAGCATGAATGCGTATATAAATTTAACACTATCGTTGGCGAGACTAACTACTGAATAAAACACAGAGCTAACAATAAACCTTTCAGTTAAGTGAGGACAAATATTACATTCACGAAAAAGATGTAATATTACCTACGCGTGGCTATGCTGGAGGTTTGAAAACAAAAATTACACAGTGACGAACCCTGTGCATAAAATGAATAAACAAAATTAGTAATTCCAAATGCACAGTATTAAACATTAAATAAATTAACAGAGAAATATACAAATGAATTCTAGAAACCATAAAAGGGTCCAATGATTCTCAGAGTAAGGGAACCATTGACATCATCTCTCCTGTGTTGATAATGAGGAATGTATCATGGCAACGTTGAGAGGTATGCGGAAAACCACCAGTCTCGACTCCAGAGAAACGACTTGCGAGTAGGAGTGAAACCCTGCAAATAAAATTACCAAATGAAAATGGTGGAAAGAAAAGGAAATGCCAGTCATAGTCACCGATTTGGAGGGAATACAGGTGAAATCTTTACCGTTAATCACAATTTGAATCGACCATACAGCTGGTTAACAAAGTAAATATGCCCATGTGAAACCACCAGGTCAGACGTACTGCTAATAAATGTGATTACGGTAAAGCCGGTTGTCATTTAAGTGTAGGAAGAAAATATCTCTGTTAAAAATATATAAAATAGAGATAATCACATCAATCATACGATTTGAATCGTGAATTATCCGCTCTCATATAGTAAGGCTAACATAAATCTTCATGTCACGTATGGGGTTAAATACAATTCACATAGCAGATAAGCATAACAATATGAGTAACGAAAAAATTATAAAGCGTTGGGAGCTATGGGAGAAACCTTAGTACTACACGTAACCATTCAATATAGGGTTCAAATTAAACAAAATTACAAAGGTTAAGTCGAACATAGTTAAACGAATGAATTGGAACTCTAGTAAGACCAAACTCTATGTGAAAGCATATGAAATAGAGCTTAATGAGAAACGTAATTAAACTCTCAAAGGAGTTATTACATATATGTGCGAGTTTGAAATATTCTCACAGAGTTTGATCTAAAATGATATGGATGTATAAGGTAGAACAAATCATCACTATATATGTTATGAATCATATATAAAGTTCTTATATAGTGATACATATATGTGTGGGAGAATTTAGGGTTAATTAGAGTTAAGAAGAACAAAGCCTATGTTAGTATAGGTAGAGAAGTGTAAGTATTTTAATAGTAGAGTAAACTATATATATATATATATATATATATAGGTATGAATTCAGATATGGCATAATAAAATCTCGAAAGACTGAAAGAAAATCCTTGAAGGAATTTTTGTAAGAGACTATACAATGACAGAAATAAAATAATTAAAGGACAGAAAAGCAGTGTATTAGCATACATAGTTTTTTTTTTTTTTTTTGGGTAAGTAGAGTTGTTACAATCCCAAGCTAAAGAAACACCCATACATGCTCTTCCTGTCAATAACATTTCTATCCCAGTGAGCATTAGTGTATCCATGTAGTCATACATTTATAGTAGTATATCTTAGACTCAGGTTAATCATCCCATTCAAATATCTCAAATGTGCTTGGCAACAGTCCAATGTGCATGAATCGGCTTAGTCATGAATTAAATCTGGGTGTTCAAAAGAAACATCAATGCTCCAATCAATTAATGATGCTTTGAAGGGTTAGCTAAGATGGGTCCCGCAACAACTTTGCATAACTTCTTGAAATTCATCTCCATCGGGGTGGCCAAGGATTTTCATTCTGTCATTCAAAACCTCTCTAATAACTTCACGAAATACTTTCCTTGAGAAAGGAAAATTTCGTTAGGTCTTTGCCAAACTTCTAATCCCAAAATGTAATGCATCATGCCAATATCATTCATTTCAAGCTCAAAGGCCAACTCCCTCTTACAATCGATCATCAGAGGCTCACTACCTGTCAAGAATATATCGTCAACATGTAAAACCAAAATCAAAGGCATACCTTGAACCACTTTGAAGTAGAGGTTGGAGTCAGCGATGCTTAGTGAATCCAAGTTTCACTAGGTAACTATCAATGTAGGCATACCAAGCTTGAGGAGCTTGCTTCAAACCATACAATTATTTCTTTAATATGAAAACATTAGATTTCATGTCCTTTACTTCAAATCCCCGAGGCTTCTCAACATATACTCCTTCCTGTAGCATTCCATGAAGAGATATTGTCTTTACATCCATTTGATGAAGATTCCATCCTTGACTGGAAGCAAGGGAAATGATTGATCTAATGGTGGCATAGTGGGAAAATCATGTAAAGATATCATCATAATATTCTCCCACTTTCTGGGAGAATCATCTAGCCACGAACCTTGCATTGTACTTCTCAATGTTTCCATCAACTCCATGTTTGATCTTGTATAGCCATTTTGAGGTTAAGACAAACTTTCCTTTAGGTCTAGGAACAATATCCCAAACAGAATTTTTCATAATGGATTCATACACTTTAGCCATAACATACTTCCAAATATATTCTTTCACTGCTTCTTCAAATGTGGAGGGCTTAGCCTTTATCCTAGTACTCATAACTACGACACACCCTTGCTATCCACATGCCTTCTTTCTTTCTCTAAAGGTCCTCTTAGGAGGAACATATTTCTCAACATCCTTTAAAGTATAAAAAGCCATAATGGTCTCTTCCTTGTAGGGGGATCACTTGGAGGAGAGTCTAAAGGTTCCATATGCTCCATAGGATTATCAATAATTTTCTTCTCAGGTTTCGACACAAAAGGACCTTCTAATATGTCCATATCATCATCTTTCTGTGGAGGAGGAGGAGTAAGGTCTATAGAATTCTCGAGGGAAACATATTCATCAAAAGTCACATCCCTGCTAAACTAGATCTTCCTTTAGCCATAAATATATATTCTAAATCCTTTCATTTTTCACAATATCCAACAAACGTATCTTTCTTTTCGGTGGCTTCCAACTTCTTCCTCTTATCCTTTGACACATGAAAGTATACAAGGCAACCAAATATCTTGAGATGAATAATATCGAACTTTGTACCTATAAAAATTTCTTTGAGAGTTTTGTTGTCAAAGGCTTGATGAGGAACCCTGTTTTGTACATAGACCATTGTATTTTTTGCTTCTCTCCAAAATAACTTTGGTAACTTTTTGATCTGAAATTAAAAACTTGAAGGTTTCATAAAAAGTTTGCAAGCAAGCTTATGTCTTATGGGAAATGGATCAATTTGCAAAAGCACACAAACTTAGTGTTTTTAGTTAATTTTTGTAGAAATAAAATATAGAAAAATAGACCATACATAGCATCACACAAACAATAATTTGGTGATGGAGTTCACATCTCCTGGGCTATGTCTCCAGGTCCAACTTCCAATATTGGCCCTTTAAATTATATGCTCAAATATGAAATAAAATCAGTTTACCTAGCTCAAATCACAAAAATAATGCTTCCATTTAGTCCAAAACACCCAAAAACCCATGTGTAAGCTTTTCCTGGGCTCAAAAAGACTAAAAAATTACCAAGTTAGGCCTCATTCTCCATTTCTCTATTATCTGCCATGCAAATTGACAAAACTATCTATCCGTGCAACGCTTCCTACCTTTGGCGGTTCGGTGAAGCAAAAATTAAAGTGTTTTTTACACGAAACCCGATGCAAAATGTGCAAAATGTCGAACGGTTAGTTAGATGCCACGGTCCTAACTATTGACACTTTTTTCGATCATGTGGCACAATATGGCCATGGTCATATCTGTTGCTAAGCACTAGGGACCAGGGCCTATCCAATCGTACCCTCTTCCATAACCTCCACTTGTGATCACATGGGCTCCCATATGGCTTGGGCCAGGGCTAATCGTTCACCCCACCCCACTTTGTCATGCTCCTGGTCACGTTAATGCATAAAACTTGGGGCTGGGGTCAAGTGCCCTGCCCCCTTCCCCCAACACGCCAACAACTTAAATTCAAATGTAACCAAAGTTCCATATAGGTTAAGAACTAATATTGTAGCATGGCAAGTATTGCTATGTAGGAGGTTTAGGGGTCGAACCCCGTTGAGGCCCTTCGGTCATGCTACAAATTTTTTGGCCAATAACAGAGGGCCACGTGGCACCTTGTGATTGGGCCACTTCAACAACCAAAAACCAATCACACCAACGGTATGACCCCACCATGTGTTAGAACGAGATTGGACTGTCTTACATTATACCCTTACACAATTAGTTGATGACGTCATCGTATGACCTGCCCAGGAAACAGCCAAGTCAACCCTACAAGTTAACTTTTAACTGTTTTCCAAAAACTTCAGAATGATATAAATTTTGCATATGGTGTCGAATTGAGGTGATTCAAGCGATGTTAAAATAAAAAGCGACAAACACTACGATTTGGCACCAGTTTTGAGTGATTTTGAGCACTTTGATCTTTTAGCATACTTTTGATCTCTTGGGTCATTCCTCCCCATTGAAAGCTTTTGGATCACCAAAATACTATTTTTATTCGACAAGTAAGCGAGGGTACAACTCCCCCACTTTCTTGATCTCAATCCACCTTGCTATACTTGAATTAGTACCTTTGAGCCCCACTTGAAGATACTCCACATCACCTCTATGTGAAGTCTTGATTCTCCTATCAAGAATTGTATCTTCTTGCAACTCATCTAAATATTCAAGAGCAAAATATTCAATGGATGGAATCTGAATATTATCTTCATGATCATTAATCATTGAAGGCTCATACAATATTAATATTTCCACTTTCACAATAGAATAAATTTGCATATAAGGTGACAAATCTAATCGGAAAGCATTGTTACCAATATTCTCCAAAATTTTGAAAGGACCATATTTGTTTGGCTTGAGATTTTTACGAAGGTGTTAGACCCACCAGAATGTGGTTGCCTTGGAACAACTTTTCCCCATTTTCCTCCTTGCTTAGAATTTGAAAAAAAAATGTATGCACCGAAACCCTGTTGGCTCCTCACCTCCGTTAATAGTGAAAGCACAATCTGCCAGAAGAAAACGGTAAGGGGTAAGGATTTTTTACTAAGGGGACGAGGAGCCTCCCCTGGTTCACTTCAAACCTTATCACATAACCCGTCTTCTCTGACCTTCCACCTCCATAAATTCGAAGGCCTGCGTGCTCTTCATGTTTTTCCTATGCTATATTATCATAATTTCTATTACCTTTTAATCGAGTAGACATTATATTTTATTATTATTATTTTTTGATATAATGTTTCATTTTACACAAACATCTCTATGATATTGAATCAATATTTAAAATTTTACACTCATTTATTTGTGAACACTACAACATCTCCTCCATACTAAATTATAAAGAAACGCCTCTATGCAATAAACAATGACATTGTCTACCGATGCCATAGAATCGACCAGACGACAAGTTTCTTGCCGAAATCCAATGATTTTTTTTCTTCAAAAAATCAGAATCCTAGAGTGTTAGAATCATTTTTTTTGATAGTAGAAATGAATTCAGCACCATCAAGAACCCCTGGAGCACCCAAAATCCTGAAGTTTGATAGCTATAACCCAGATTTTTAAAAATTTCTACCAAATTTGTCATAATCTTACCGAAATTTCCATGATTTTTCGAACTAATTTGTAGTTTTTTTTTTACAGTACACTATAAACAATAAACAAAAACAACAAACACATACATTGTTTTTTATATATGAATGAATGAATGAATGAAATTTTAACGTTCGAGAGTAAAAATAATCTATGGGACCACCAACTTCCTTGTTTTTTGCTTTCTACAATTCAATCATTTTCTTACTCAAATTGATAATGAGCTGACCTAACCTTTTAATAGTTCCATCGTTGAAAAAACAATGCTACGAAATTGATGCTAACACACTGCTCTAACCGTCCCTATTATCAAACGTGGCTAAAACATTTCAAACATTGAAAACCCATCATTTTGTTAAATAGTTTCCCAAAGCTAACCATTCTTGTATACATAGGCTCTCCTTTCCATATTTCCATATCACGTGGGATGCCCATATAAGCGGCGTTCGTCTTTGACCTTTTTATCATAATATGGTAGACTATCAGAAATTGTATTCGATATTGTATTCGTTCATTTTGCCTTTTCGCTATCCTTGGCTAAAGAATACATGCAAGTCTGAAGCATAAGAAGTAATCTCTCATCCTGAGACACGGAGGTACCCATTTCTCTACCCTTCTGATCTATTTGGCCCTGAATTTGTTGGATTTTCGTAAGGTATTGATATAATGTCAAGATTGCTGGAAACTTCAGTTAATTTCATCAGAAATTGTTTCTCTTATGATTAATGGTCTATATTAGTTTCGATACCAAAACAATGATGACCATGGGATCGATTCTCATTTTGGTAAACAAGCACATTATAGCTTCTGTTGCTAATGAGAAAAGGGCACGCTCTTACGTATTTTGAACTTTAATGGGGCATTTTTGCTCACGAACGCATTCTTATGTAGCCTTTTTGTTATGGGGTGTGGATGATTTCATCTGATTAATTTACTGGGGTAAAACGTAGATGCCTTCATATGCATCTTATTGCCTATCTTTTATAGCTGCGTCGATGTGCCCTCGTTTCTTATGTAATTACAGTAGCTGTATGTATTGTATTTGCACTTTTTGTAAAGCTTTTTAAACCTAACACAGTCTTCGTAGGCGACTACACTTGTCCTTTTATTCACCGTAATCACCAGAATCACCAGAAAGAAAGCAGTGTGAGGTGTTCAGTAAAAGCCCACCAGTACACAGTAATAAGCTGTTGTACTATACTGACAGATATATTCATCTGGTCTTGTGGTGAACCAAAATCTGGGTTCTTTTTTGTTCATAGACCAGGTTTGATGAAAATTCGTATTCCAGACGAAGAACATAAGGACATATTTGTTCTGTATATACAAAGAACAAGAATCATCCGTTTGGTATATTTCTGTGCTGTGGTAGGAAAATTTCTTGTGGCGAATTAGTGCTGGATGTCTTGAAAGCTGCTATGTTAAATTATGATATGGGTATGCCTGTAAATTGTTACACGTCTTTCTCCTCAATTCTTTACAGCTTCTCTTTCATGGATTTTGTTTGTTGGGGTATTCTCTGTAATTTGTCATCTTTCTGTACAAATGACAATAGCTATTGTTTTACTAAACTTCTTCTGCTCAGGGTCGACCGTTGAAGTTTCGTGATGGACATTAGAGATGTCAATTTCTTTTTCTGCTGCTATGAAAAGAGATAAACTGTTCTGCTTGCAGCTATTTTTCTTCTGCTGTTTATCTGTTTTTTCTTATAGATTCCTGTAAGCTTATGTCAATAGCATAGGCACATTTTGCATTTAATTTTTTGCTATTCTCACCATTGATCATTGCTATTAAGTGTTTTTTGTATTTTCCAAGAAAACTGTATTTTTATTAGATAAACAAAAATACTATACGCAGGTCTAGGTGCAGTCTAAAAGGGATCATCTAGTTCATTGAGAAATCATTAAATGAAAACTGCTGTAGTTGACCATCTTGTATTTCTTCCAAGTAACCACAATGCTCATGTAGTTGAAGTTCTTCCTTTGAGAGCTGATCTGCATTGTTGTTGTGCTCTCTATAAATATGAGTGTAGATGACCCAAAGAAACTGATTAGTAATTAGTCTTAATTGATGTGCTAGTGAGAAGAGAATTATTTTGAACTTGAAGGCTTCCTTTCATCCAATTTATTGACCATAGAAGATTCGCCCATTACCTGAAGCTTACCAATCCTTCTGTCCAGAGCAGATTTCAGTAAGTAGCATATAAGGCCTTGAATTCCCCCCAACTTTTATATTCCTCTTCCCATATTACCTTTGACCTGAAATCTATGTGTCTCTGAAAGATATAGAATGAAGCAAATATCATTAGAGCTTTTGGGCCTTGACTGTTAGTTTTTGTAGCATCGGAGTCTAGTCTTGAAGCTTGGTGGAAAGGCTAAACACAAGTGTTCTCCAACACCCAGAAATTGTTTTTGGAAATTCCACTTAGAGATAGCTCAATTTAATTAATTGACCATTATTTAAAATTTTCCCAAGTCTAACATAGGAAAAATGGTTAATTAATAGTAATTAGTTGAGAAATGTGTGAATTATCTATAAACTAACATAGATCGACTTGGAGCTGATCTCAGCCATCGACTAAGTTTTAATCTTGGCCGTTGGAGTCTCAACTAGAGATTATAAGAAGAGGTCGATGGGTAGATGGAGAGACACACTTGGAGAGCGAGTTTCCTTGGGTAGTTCGATTTTCCAGAGAGCAACATTCTGCTGGAAGAGTTCAAGCCATAGAGGGGACGTAGAGTCAGAGGGGCAGAGATAGTGAGTTTGGAGAAAATTTTCCAGTTATGGAAAGTCAGCTACAGGATGGTTGAGTTTCCTCAGTGTGGCTGTGGAGAGACTGCGCAAAAGCTTAACAGGCAGAGTTTGATTTGGCCAGATAGAGGGTCGATTCATTTGCTGGAGACCGGGAGAATTTCTAGAGAGGGCCAGCGAGTCATTCTCAGAGGTTGAGTTGAGCAGACGGCTTGATCAAAAGTAGCTTCTATGCAGAGCGTTCAAGGGCCCGTGTAAGTGTGATGCAGAGGCCGACGCAGGGGCTTTCGTGGGGCTTGTTTGTGCTAGTTGTGGAGCTGGATTATTGCTAGGTGAGACAAATTTGGCTCATTAATTTTTGTGACCAGTTTATCTTGTAGAGTATTGCCAGTTTTGGGCATCTAGTTGTACTCAAAATTTCTTGTTGTTGCATAATAATAAAAACCCTCAGCTGTTGCATCGATTTTCCCACATTGGGTTTTCCTGAGGACTTTTGTCCAAAAACAACGGTGTCATTTTATGTGTGTGTGCTAGCACATTTCTCAATTTCCTTTTTTAATTTTCCGCAGTGTTTATTTTATTTGGTGAAGAGATTACAGTGTGATTAATTCGATATTAATCAGAAAAATAATAAATTGCTAATCAGTTAGGAGAATTAATTCCAGTGGTTGCATTTCAAGGAATTTTCACATGGTATTAGAGCATATTTGATAGACAGGAGGCTCAAAAGCGGAAGAGAGGAAATTTCACTGTTAAGATGGAGCAGCAGGCCAAAGTTTTCAGAGACTATGCAGTGCCTAGCCAGGCAGGGCGAATTGCTGGGTAAGGGTTTGATTTTTCAGTTGCAGGTGGTAGAAAATTCAACTTGTCTAGAATAGCGATTCCAGTAGGTAAAGGGAACAACAACAACTTAGATTTTCGTAAAATAGATTTCTTGTTTGGGCACATAGGGTTTTGTAGCAGTTTGCAGTAGCGAAATCAGTGCTAGGAGGAAGTGTAATTGCACACAAAGGGATATTTCTCTCAGAGGGTTTCTAGTTCAAAAATCCAATATTTCTAGTTGTAGTAGGTAGTAGCGTCAGGAAGATTTGCTCACTCCAGAGAGAGTGCGAATAGCAGGGCCAACAACCGAGCAAGTGAAAGAGGGAGATTTCCACCCCAGGTCGAGTTTTTGCAAAGATTGCCACAGTTGGGCTTAGAGATCAGGACAGGTTGGAAGGAGCATCCAACTATATCATCTGGAAGGCCAGGATGTTATTCTTGCTGGATGAGCTTGGCCTAAAAATCTATGCAAAAAACGTTGTGGCAAAACCTACTGATGTTGATCAACAGAAAGAATTCAAGAAGGAGATGGCCAAGGCGAAGCAGATGATTTTGTATGGAGTCCGGGACCATATAGTCTCACATATATCAGGCAAGAATACCGCCAAAGAGATGTGGGATGCTCTCTCACGACTGTACCAAAATCCTTGGTAGTAGCGACAGATGTTCTTAAAGGAAAAGTTGAGGAAAGCTAGCATGAAGAGGGGTGAAGGCATTGATTCCTTTCTCACCAGACTTCAGGATATTCGGGACGAGCTAGCAGTTGTAGGAGAGATGCCTCCACCTATAGAAATGGTGAGGTTAGCCCTCAACAGTGTCGCCAAGGATTGGGAGAATTTCATCCAGAGCATTCTAGGACGAGATACGTTGCTTGGGTGGGATTTGATGCTTAGGAGGAGATGAGGGGAGCTCTAGTAAAGAGCTCCATCAATGTCTGTAGCAGCAAGGGATTGAAGGGTGCGAAGGAAGAAGAAAACGTGGCCCTTGCATCAAAAGGAAGGCAAAAAGTCCCAGTCAGGGACAAGGCTTGCAGGGATATAAGAAGAAAAAAAAGGATCTGTCAAAGATAAAGTGCTTCAGGTGTGGTGAGTTTGGCCACGACAATACTCAGTGTCCTCAGAGAAGGAAGGACAAGAAGGAGGAGTAGGATCAAGCGACAACATCCGCATAGATAGATAAACTTTCCTCTAGGCTAAAGGAAGATTTTGCCATGTTTGTAGCTATACCTCCAAGAGTGAGGTGGGGCGATGTAGAATTTTAGTCCCAATGTTGTGCAGAGGATTGGGTAGGGTCTATCGAGGTAAGCATCGGATGGTGTTTCGTTATGGATCATTACCTTGCTATAAGGGCCCATAATGTTCAGTAGTAGGAGGATCAATGTCTGTTGGTGCAGTTAGTTCCAAAGCGACCATTGTAGACTAGCTGCAGTCAGATACTGAGGAGCACAGAGAAACAATGCAAATTTCCCAGTAGATGGAGTAGAAGCTTGTAGCAGTTAGAGAATCAAGAGACAATTGCAACACAAAGACAGTTGATTCAAGTATTTTGGATGCTTCTCAATTGTTATAGTTGCAGTAGCAGCAACAACAGTTGAGGAGTGTTAGTTGGGTTGCAGTTCAGGTGCAGAGTGGCAACATTACAGGTTGTACAATGCAATGTAAGCAGTAACAAATATGCAGCATCAAAGTTGTGCAGTTGGTGGGCAGTGGTAGGCAGTCACAGTTTCTAGACATCAACAACATGTATGGAAGATGATGTAGAGACAAGGTGTTTGCTAAAATTGGACAACTAGGTCCAAACGCCATGCTGTGATGCTCATATGGAGACACCAATATTTTTATTGGGTTCCTCTTTCGAAGAGGTGCAAGATCGATCTAAAGATCATCTTGATTCGACGAGCAAAACATTTATTTTGAATTTATTTTTAATACTTTCAAAATATGTGCAGGTCGGCCTTAAGGTTTTACACCCCCAACAAATGTGTCACACACCTCAGTGATTGATATAAATAGAGTCAACGTTGGAGGACATTTCAATCATCTCATCACACACATCCTCATGATCTAAATATGGATGCCGTAAATATGGATGATGCCGGAAATGGATGCCGTAAATCTGGATGATGCCGGAAATGGATGTCGTAAATCTGGATGCCATAAATATGGATGATGCCATAAATATGGATGATGCCGTAAATCTAGATGATGCCGGAAATGGATGCCGTAAATATGGATGATGACGTAAATATGGATGATGCCGTAAATCTAGATGATGCCGAAAATGGATGTCATAAATATGGATGATGCCATAAATCTGGATAATGCCGAAAATCTGGATGTGGGATTCTTTTGTAGAATTACGTTGACTTTGATGAGTTGTCTTTAAGGGTTGTGTGTGTGACACTTCTGGCTGGCTGACCGTATTGAGACTTTGCTGGTTGAAGCATCTTGTTGACCGTCGTAACGCACCAACACACTTATATTTTTCTGGCTTGTCTTCTGTCGATTACTGGTATGTTGTATCAACACTTTACTTTCTTGTTTATGTGCTTGCTGACTGACATTGGGGATAAAAGTAAAGTTGCATCAAGCATAGAACATCTTCAAAAATTTACATGGTATCGGAGCTGAGGAGAAGACAAAGTCCTAGTTTGTAGCAATCACCGAAGAAGAGGATGGGTTCCTCAAACTACAATGGCTTTAAGGCTGATAAAAAATTGACTGGGAAGGATGACTTCCATGCTTGGAAGATGACATTGGATCTTAATTTGGAAGACCAAGATGTCATGGATTATGTGCAGGGTAAAATCCAAGAGCCTCCATCCACTGCAACTGCTGCTGCCAAATCAAAGTACAAGAAGGGGGAAATCAAAGCAAAGCTGATGATCAGGGACTCAATTCATAAGATTCTGGTTGCCTACATCTCTGAGCTAGGTCACTATGCTAGAGAATGCCCTTTCAAGAAGGTCAAGAAAAGGAAGGCTCCCTCTGGCGGAAATGGGCAACCCTTCAAAAGGTCAAGAAATTCCAGGTGTGAGGAATAAAATGTTTTTGATGATAAAAGAAATGAATTCATTCTTGCATCTGCGCTCTCTGCTGCATCTCCACCCGACACTATGGATGTCTAGTTGATAGATAGTGGTGCCTCAAGACACATCATTGGGTTCAAGGAAGCACTTACTGATACGGTTGAGAAGGATACTAATCTGGAAATTATCCTTGGAGATAATGTCACATATCCCGTGAAAGGGACAGGGACTATGGCCCTCCACTTGTCTCAAGGTCAAGTTCTCCGCTTGCAGGATGTACTCTATGTACCTAATTTGAAGAAGAACCTTGTGCCTATATCGGCCATGGAAGACAAAGGTTTCAATGTGGCATTTATTGATGGAAGGTGTGCATGTGGAAGAAGAGTTTCAAGGAAGCTATCACGATTGGGTTTAGAGTTGGTACACTCTACTAGGTTGGAGGAAGTCCACTGGGAGCGATGACATGTGATACTATCCGACATACTAAACTATGGCACCGGAGGTTTGAACAACTTCACTACAAGGCCCTTCCTGAAGCAAGGAAGGTGGTGACGGGGATGCTTGAGTTCTCAAATAATCATGAAGGTGCATGTCAGGGTTGTGTCGAAGGAAAGCATACAAGGGACACTTTCCCCTCAAGTGTCACAAAGACATCTGATGTCTTGCAATTAGTACATTTTGATCTGTCTGGTATGCTGCCCATGACTACCTTGGGAGGATGTTCTTATATATCAAATGAACGAGTTCAATAACTTTTGCAGAGGAGCTAGCATCAAGAGGGAGACCACAATGTCTGTGGGCTACAACGAAACTTCTAAGGCCTATAAAGTATATGTGCCTGGTCTAAGGGAAGTGGAGATATGCCACGATGTTACCTTTGACAACTATGCTTCCCTGAGGAAAGTAGTCAGTCTTTTGAGATCTGAGGAAGATCATGAAGCAAGGCCTGGAAATCAAGAAGAACCGAAGGATGAGACGATGCCCGATGCTGAAGGACCAATGGACCCAATTGATCCACCTCCTTCAATAGGGAAGAGACCATCATGGCTCAGGGACACTCTCGAGGATGTCGAGGGACATATGGCCCCAAAGGGGGACATTCGTAAAAGCAAGAAGCTAAGTAGAAACCAAGTGTATCTAGCATCCGTGAGTACTATTGTACAATCTGAGCCTGGATCTTACGAGGAAGCCATAAGGCATCAAGTTTGAAAGGATGCTATGCACGAAGAGTATGAGTCCATAATGAAGAATGATGTCTGGGATGTGGTTCCAAGACCGGAGGACAAAGTAGTTGTCACCTCAAAATGGCTCTACAAGATCAAACATGGATCTAATGGAAGTGCTAAAAAGTTCAAGGCAAGATTCGTTCCTCGTGGCTTCTCTCAAAAGGAAGGCATAGACTATGATGATATATTTGCACCTGTGGCTCGAGATACCACCATCCGATCTATCATAGCCCTTGCTGCTATGCAAGGATGGAGTCTTCATCAGATGAATGTGAAGACCGCATTTCTGCATGGTGTGATAAAGGAAGAGGTGTATGTGGAGCAACCTCTGGGGTTCGAAGTCCAGGATCGGGACGCCCATGTTTGCAAGTTGAAGAAAGCCCTTTATGGGTTGAAGCAAGCACTTAGAGCTTGGTACGAGAGGATAGATAACTATCTGATGAAGTCAGGCTTCACTCGTAGTAATGCTGATCCGAATCTTTACTTCAAGGTTGATAGAGAGAAGCCTCTCATTCTGGTGCTGTATGTGGACGACCTCTTCCTGACAGGTGCTGTCCCTCTCATTCATCAGTGCAAGAGGGAGCTCGCTGTTGTGTTCGAGATGAAGGACCTAGGACTGATGCACTACTTCCTAGGCTTGGAGATCTGGCAGAGACCTGGCGAGATTTTCCTTTCTCAAGGAAAATACATTGTGAAGCTTCTGGAAAGATTTAGTATGATGGAATGTAAGTCCGTGTCGACACCAATGGAGCTCAACTTTAAGCAGTTGAGTGGCAGCGCTGCTGGGCCCGTGTTAGCAAATCCTACTGAGTATCTTCAACTCGTAGGGGCCTTGATGTTCTTAGTGAACACTCGTCTGGACGTATGTTGTGCAGTGAACACTTTGAGTCAACACATGGTTGATCATAACATTCACTGGGTCGGTGCCAAGAAACTCTTGAGATATCTCTGAGGCACGATAGACCATGGGCTGAGATACACTGTCGGGAGTATGACACTCCATGGATATACTGATGCCGATTGGGTTGGCAGTGTGGTGGATCGCAAGAGCATATCTGGATGCTACTTCACACGTAAATCTGCTTCTTCAGGAAACTGAAGTCGGTAGCCTTGAGCACCACTGAGGCTGAATACATTGTAACATGTATGGCCTGTTGTGAAGTCACTTGGTTGCGAAAGCTCTTTAGTGAGCTGTTTGAGCATGTGCTAGATGCCACCGTTATCCTTTGTGATAACTAGACGGGGATTCGTTTGTCATAGAATCTCGTGTTTCACGAATGATCCAAGCATATTGATGGCTAGTACCACTTTATCTGGGATATGGTACAGCGAGGCGCCGTAAGGCTCGATCATATAGGAACTGATGAGAAGGTCGCGGATATTCTCACAATGCCCTTAGGGAAGGTCATGTTACTAACCTTCCGTGAGAATCTTGGTATCGTGGAACGACTCTAATTTGAGGGTCCTGTTGGACGATGAGTTCTGGGAGCTATGGGGGGCTTTGGGGATAGCTTCTCGGAGCTATAAGCAACCATAGGGCTAGGCTTGCCGAACCTTGTTGGTGTGCTTGGGCCCCACCGTTATGATGATTGAGTTGGTTCGCCTCTCATGATCTATGCCCTGTATGCATCCTACCCATTTGAGTTTCGGACTCATGGGAAGTACCTCTCATTTGGCCAACGAGGTGGGAAAAGCTAGAGACTCGTAGTAAAGATCGATGGACGCATCAGAGATTGCCGTACTCTCTATCTAGGATGACACGTGTCCAACCACTTGATCTGGGATCAAGTCTAGTGAGGTTTCGGACCTTCTACTAACTTTGGGTCAGATAAACCAACTTCGGGTTGGTATGTGACTCTTTGTGTACATGTGAGGTTTCGGACCTCCTACTGACTTTGGGTCAGATAAACTAACTTCGGGTTGGTATGTGACTCTTTGTGTCCATGTGAGGTTTCGAACCTCCTACTGACTTCGGGTCAGATAAACCAACTTCGGGTTGGTATGTGACTCTTTGAGTCCATGTGAGGTTTCGGACCTCCAACTGACTTCATGTCAGTGAGACTAACTTTGGGTTAGTATATATGAATCTCGAGTCCAAGTGAGGATTCGGACCTCATACTGACTTCGAGTCAGATAAACTGACTCCGGTTGGTATGAAACTCTTTGTGAGTCCTATAGAGGTTTCGGACCTCTGGGCTGAATCTGTCAGCCGGGAATGATGTCTTTGTGACTGACCCACTTCTGTTCTGAAATAAAGAGGCCAACAAAGCAAGTTACGACGGGATGACACACGATGTTTGATTGCATAGGTGGATGGAGTTCTCCCTAGTTGAGAAGGAGTGTTAAAATTGGACAACTAGGTCCAAACTCCATGTTGTGATGCTCAGATGAAGACACCAATTTTTTTATTGGGTTCCTCTTTCGAAGAGGTGCAAGATCGATCTAAAGATCATCTTGATCCGATGAGCAGAGCATTTATTTTGAATTTAGTTTTAATACTTTCAAAATATGTGCCGGTCGGCCTTAAGGTTTTACACCCCCAACAAATGTGTCACACACCCTCAGTGATTGATATAAATAGAGTCAACGTTGGAGGACATTTCAATCATCTCATCACACACATCCTCATGATCTAAATATGGATGTCGTAAATATGGATGATGCCAGAAATGGATGCCGTAAATATGGATGATGCCGGAAATGGATGTCGTAAATCTGGATGCCATAAATATGGATGATGCCATAGATATGGATGATGTCGTAAATCTGGATGATGCCGAAAATGGATGCCGTAAATCCGGATTCCATAAATATGGATGATGCCGTAAATCTGGATGATGCTGGAAATGGATGTCGTAAATATGGATGATGCCGTAAATATGGATGATGCGAGAAATGGATGCCGTAAATATGGATGATGCTGGAAATGGATGCCGTAAATATGGATGATGCCGTAAATCTGGGTGATGCGAAAATCTGGATGTGGGATTCTTTTGTTGAACTACATTGACTTTGATGAGTTGTCTTTAAGGGCTGTGTGTGTGACACTTCTGGTTGGCTGACCGTATTGAGACTTTACTGGTTGAAGCATCCTGTTGATCATCCTAACGCACCAACACACTTATATTTTTCTGGCTTGTCTTCTGTCGATCTACTGGTATGTTCTATCAGCACTTTACTTTCTTGTTTGTGTGATTGCTGACTGACATTGGGGATAAAAGTAATGTTGCATCAAGCATAGAACATCTTCAAAAATTTAGTCTTGTAGCAACATGCAACACTAGAACACCTTCCTCGCTAAGAGAGAGTGTTAGTTTTTGTAGCATTAGAGGTGTTATAGTCTCAAAACTTGGTGAAGAGGCTAAAACACGAGTTCTCCAATACCCAGAAATTGTTTTTGGAGATTCCACGTAGAGATAGCTCAATTAAATTAATTGACCATCATTTAAATTTTTCCTAAGTCTAACTTAAGAAAAATGGTTAATTAATAGTAATTAATTGAGAAAGGTGTGAATTATCTAGAAACTCACATAGATCGATTTGGAGATGATCTCAACCATCGATTAATTTTTAATCTTGGCCGTTGGAGTCCCAAATAAAGATTATAAGAAGAGGTCGATGGATAAATGGAGAGACACACTTGGAGAGCAAGTTTCTTTGGGCAGTTCGATTTTCTAGAGGGAAACATTTTGCCGAAAGCATTCGAGCTAGAGAGGGGACGTAGAGACAGAGAGGGGCAGAGAGAGTGAGTTCGGAGGAAGTTTTCCAGTTCCGGAGAGTCAGTTACAGGAGGGCCAAGTTTCCTAAGTGAGGTTGCATAGGGACTGCACAAAAGCTTCAAAGGCAAAGTTCGATATGGCCAGAGAAAGGGTCGAGGGATAAATGGAGAGACACACTTGGAGAGCGCGTTTCCTTGGGCAGTTCGATTTTCCAGAGGGCAACATTTTACCGAAAGTATTCGAGCTGGAGAGGGGACGCAGAGATAGAGAGGGGCAGAGACAGTGAGTTCGGAGGAAGTTTTCCAGTTTCGGAGAGTTAGCTACAGGAGGGCCAAGTTTCCTAAGTGAGGTTGCGTAGGGACTGCGCAAAAGCTTCAAAGGCAGAGTTCGATATGGCCAGACAAAGGGTCGATTTAGTTGCTAGAGACCGGGAAAATTTTCGGAGAGGGCCAGCAAGTCATTTTCAAAGGTTGAGTTGCGCCGACGACTTGATCAAAAGTAACTTCTATGCATATTGTTCGAGGTCCTGCGCAGGTGTGATGTAGAGGTTGACGCGCGGGGGCTTTCGTGGGGCCTGTTTGTGCTAGTTATGGAGCTGGATTATTGCTAGGTGAGATAAATTTGTCTCACTAATTTTTGTGGCTAGTTTATCTTGTATATGATCGCCAGTTTTGGGCATCCAATTGTACTCAGAATTTCTCACTGCTGCATAATAATAAAAACCCTCAGATGCTGCACTGGGTTTCCCACATTGGGTTTTTTCCGGGGACTTTTGTCCAAAAACAATAATGTCATTTTTATGTGTGTGTGCTAGCATATTTCGCAGTTTCATGTATTTATTTTCCACAACGTTTATTTTATTTGGTGAAGAAATTGCAGTGTGATTAATTTGATATTAATCATAAAATTAATAAACTGCTAATCAGTTAGGAGAATTAATTCCAGTTGCTACATTTCAAGGAATTTTCACATTGACAAGCTGCATTGAAATATCTCGATTCTCTAAGCTAAAGATTTGTCCACCTATACCTACAATAGCATTTTGTGTTGTTTAACGTTTGGAATAAATTTATAATATGCAAATAAAGCATTAACTTGGTCTACTACTTGAAAAGTAGGCATCATATTCTCTTCAAACAAAATAGAGTTTCTAGCTAGACATATTCCCCACAAAACCAAAATGCAATGGCCCTAAAGCACTTTAGATTTTGTTCAGTAAACCAAACATTAGGAGGCAGGACATGTATCTAAGGATCAAAATGCAATGGCCCTAAAGCGCTTTAGATTTTGCTAAGTAAACCAAACATTAGGAGTCAGGACATGTATCTAAGGATTCACATTTCAAATGGTTCTAAATACGCAAAAGCTCCACAATCTCAACCCAGGCTTTTTGATAAAAATTACAATGCAAAAACAAATGTGAAGTGTTTGTTCTCTGTCTGCAAAGTAAACATATATTTGGACTTGTTGTATTTCTTTTTTTAGAGGGCTTCTCATGTTAAAACTTTATGTTCTAAACGAGCTACATAAAAACTTACACTTGGTAGGGTATTTAACTTTCCAAGCCTTCTATCACCACCATTGGTCATCACCTGGTCTTGGTCTAGATTCTAGAAGGAATCGAGTATCTAATACTAGGGGTATAATTTCCCCTTGATAGATTTTTCATCCCAGAAATTGTTCAATCTTATATGTGCCTTTTTGATTTATTCTAAAAGGTGATCCTATTTTTGAGTCGAATTTCCTCCGAGACCTAGATTGACGACCTTTCATTATCCTTGAGACCATAGGGATGTTCCCTCTTGTCTGTCAATTGAATTAAGTGTACATTTTACAATTACTTGTAGGTGATGTATGAATTCGTTAGGAAGGAATATGTCTCGACCACACCCCATTATTTCATCTACTACACTCTTGTGATCCATCTCGCGCTCTCCATGTCAAATAAGAACGTATGGCCGAGTGTCATTCCCTTCCTCTAGCATTTAGTATCCTCTTCCTTTCCTTTCAATCTAGTCAAAGAGAGTTTATGGAGAAGTGTATTTCTGTGTAAGAATCAAAGTGGACAAAGTCGACCTCGGGAATAAATCGGCAAGGGTCCGAAAATTGAAAAAGTCGTTAAAGTTGGGACGCTTTTGAAAAAATTGGTAAAAAATCGACAAAATTTAAATAATACAAAATATATTTTTAAATTTTTTAAATTTTTTTAGCATCTAAAGTATCCACAACATCAGATAAATGCATTGCCACATAAACATGAAAAGAAGCTAATAGATAAGATGTATATATCAATAGTGAATCAAATCCTTAATCTTGAGTTGTGACTCAGTCTCAAGAGTCAAAATATCAACAAAAATTATAATAAATGTATATCATGATTCATCATCATGAGTCATCTACGTGTCATAAACTAATTAGTCATTGAGTTCCTCTGCCTCTCTTACGAGAATAGGGAATGGCTTTGCCTTTTCCTCTAGAGGAAGAAGGTCCTACCCCTTGGACTACAAACAGACTCTGTCATCCTCTAGAAGCAAAAATAGGAGGTCACCTTTGTTCTTTGTTGCTGCCCATCCTAGATGGTGTCGCCTCCTCCTCCTCCTCTTGCTCCACCTCCTCTTCCTCTTCCTACTCCTTCTCCTCTACCTCTACCTCCCTTGCAGCTGCTACCTCTTATGGCTCTAGTGCCTCGAGATCCACTTGTAACCAATCAGGAATTTAGTCCATGATAGGCTTCTCAGTCTCAACCCTCCATGTAGCAGTGGTGTCAATATGGTCCAATGAGGTGGCTTCCACGTCAGGGGTTTTTTGAAGTTGTCTCACCCACAATCGGGTAAATCTCCTCCTCTTGGGTAGTGACAAACACCTCCTCTCTCCTCAGGCATGAATCACAAAGGTTAGAGTGCAAAATGAGTGGAAAAATCGACCTTTTCCTAACATATACGTTGACCAACACCTCACTCACGATTTTTTGGATAAACTCTTGATTTTATCCAGAGTTTTATGATTAAATCTCGAGTTTTCATTTTTGAAAAAATTGTGAAAACTCATCAAGTTTTTGGATAAACTCCTGATTTTTATCCAGAGTTTTATGATTAAATCTTGAGTTTTTCATTTTTGAAAAAATTGTGAAAACTCGGCCGATAAAATTGGCGAGTTGAAAAAATCGCTAATTCCCAATGTTATTGCTATTTTATTGGGAATTTTGCCATAGAGGTAAGCATCCCTTTCCATATGCTCTTCGTTGTGTTGAGATACCATAATGATATCTCTACCAAAGATTTACTAAGTAAATGTATGTTTTTCAATGCCTATCCCCCTAGGGCTTTTGGCATTGCAATCCTCTAGCACTTAACTAGATGATTCCCTTTGTAATCACTACTCCCTTGCCGTAGAGAATTAAAACAAAATTTTCTAATTTTTTCAAAAGTACCTTTTGGTATATGGGATAGGTTGTGCATATATATTGGAACAACTTCTAGTACTAACTTTATTAGAACCAGGCTACCTCCCCTTGAGAGCCAATTGTTGGACTAAAAAGAGGTGTTTTTTAACATCTAGTACCATTCTATCTTTCCATAGCAGTTACACTTAAGAGTAAAGCTCGAATATTTAAATTTTAACCCCTTTTGACGTGTCCAAGTGTTGATTGTTGAAATTCTAATAGATGATATAATTTCTTTTCATTGTAATTACTAATTACTGATATTCATTATTTTCTTAGTTTTTACTTGTTAATTATGTTACCAAGCAATTACACATTAGCAAAATATGGAGAAAATAATGTACAAGAGACAAGAGACACCAAAAATTAGGCTCCAAGCTAGGGCTAAACCCCAGAAGGGGGAAAACCCAACAACAATCCTTCTCTTATAGAATCAGATCAAAATAAGATATCCATGACCAAGACCAGACTCAAAACTGCGACCAAAAACTTCAATTCAACGCCCCTCCAAGTCACCTCCACACTCAAAGTCAACATAGGTCAAATTGCATAAAATCTGGTCAAATTGTTCCACCTACTGAAATTTCGGCCCTTGAAATTTCGGGCTTGCAACTAGATCAAAACTTTTAGCCTTTCTTCACAGAAATTCATCCACATATGCGAGCTCTTACTCCCCTTCTTCTTCGTCCTTTTCTTCATTAGTTAGGTGCAAAAGATATGTATGATGATGATGAGTGAATGTGCTCCAAATTGATTGAACTGACCTCGAAATGTATCTGTCCAAGAGGTTGAATAGGTGGCTCTTGGAAGCCTAGGTTGACTTGTTCCCAAGGAGGGCCAACTTGTACATTTTGGTGGACTTTGACTCAATAAAAGTTTAAATCTCTTTTTATTATAAATGTCCAAATGGGACATGACTCAAGTACATTTTCTTTAATTCCACTAACACCAATACCTGGCTGAGTGCGCGCTTCTGCGAGATAACTAACTGCGATTTTCTCCTAGCCGCCATGGTTAAAGGAGGGGGACCCGAGGCTCCCCTTCCTCCTCCCTCAGACGTTGTAGCGTTTAAGAAAATGGTTGCAACTAGCTGTAAAAGACCTTTGACAGATTCACAACAAAAAATTGTTAATTGGACAACATTCCGTCGTTGGCCCTTCCAATTGAAGAAACATGCCGGTCTGCTTTGAATCTTGCTGAAAGAGGGCTTATTGGGCAATTTACTGGCCTTTGGCCCTCTCCCAAAGCTGTGGAAGATTATGTGCAGAGAAATTGGACTCCATTAGTATCAAAAGGCATCAGAAGTCACTTTGTAGGTAAAGGATTCTTTGTATTTGTGTTTGAAAATGTGGAAGACAGAAGCCTCATTTTTAGAAACAAACCGTATTTTATGGGTCCTCAGGGTCTATATTTAAACTAATGGACTCTCGATTTCGATCCTGCTCAAGATGTGCCTTCAGCTGTCCTAGTGTGGGTACGTCTCCCTCATCTCCCACTGCATTGTTGGAACTAGAAGTCTCTTCAAACCATTGGCAATACCCTCGGAAAGTATATCGACGAAGTAGTGAGAAAAGACCAATACTCATGCGCACATATGTGCATTGAGGTAGATTTGGAAGTTGGGCTGCTGGAAGCTATTAAATTAACAGTTGCTGGCTGGACCCATATCCAGGAGCTGGATTACGAACAACTTCCGTGTAAATGCAGGCATTGCCATGGCTATGGCCATTTTGCAAGGCATTGCAAAAAGAAGGCGAAAGAAGACAGCGAGAAATCGAAAGGAGAGGAATGGACCCTAGTACAGAAAACAACCTCGATAAAAGCTAAAGGAAAATGGGCCGCAAAAGGGATCAACGCACCAATAGTAGGACAAACTCCTGGGGAAGGGAGCTTCGCTCCCTCTTCGGTAGAAGCCAAAAATCCTATTGAAGAGCTTAACACTCTAGCAGACCCTCCAGAATCAACATTGGAAGTCATTGAACAACATAACACTTTCCCCTCTTTGGTAAAAGGTAATGAAGAAGCAGTCCTCTCTGGATCAACCCTAGATACTTCCTCCCCTCCCTCATACGCCGAAATAATCAGAAAGAAGCCAATTGAAACCTATGGTTCCTCGGAGGATGAGACCTTTTAGAGGCCTTCGAAAAGAGTTGGAAGAAAATCACATAAAGAAGCTAGGGAAGAAGAGGTAGGAAGGCAAAAAGCTCAAGGAAGCCAATCCACAATCGAAATGTCCATCGGGAGAAACACCATAACAAGGTCTCCCAAGGGAGGAGTTACCAACCCCTCTAACAGTAAATAATGCGATTAGTCTCTTGGAATTGCAGAGGCTTGGGGAATCCAATGAAAGCTGAAGCCATCAAAGATCCCCTGAATATGGACCTTCTTGAAATCCTCATGCTCCAAGAGACTAAAATTGAAGGGGACTCCCTTCTCGACATCAGCAAATTGAAATGGAAGAAAAATGCAAGAAAGGCTATAAGTGCAAGGGGCTCCTCAGGTGGAATTGCTACTCTGTGGTCGGAGGACCAATTTCAACTGGAAAACTTCTTTGAGACCCAACTATGGATATTTACTGAGCTAAGGCATGCCACAAGTAATTTAACCTTTGCTCTTTTTAATCTTTATGTCCCTTTTCTCTATGCTGAAAAGAGAGATTGTTGGCAATCTCTTTCTGAATTTATAGATCTCCACTCTCCCAAGAACATCATATTAGCCGGAGACTTAAACATTGTTCTGGACTTGAAAGAAAAGGGAGGAGGCAGCTGTAGCAGGGACCAAATGCTCCCCCTGGTGGAAGATCTTGTTCATCAATGGGACCTCTTGGATTTCAAACCTACGAGAGGACTCTTCACTTGGTTTAATAATAGAGTAGGGGAAGAGCACATTTCTGCTCGTTTGGACAGGTTTCTTGTTCAGAGTTCTCTGCTACTGGAACAAAGGCTCATCTCCTCCAAAATCCTACCTAAGTTGACCTCTGATCACAAGCCTATCCTTCTCCTCTTGGAAGAGGAAGAAAACTTGGGCCCAATCCCGTTCCGGTTCAACCCTCTTTGGATTGATAGAGATAGGTTCTTTGATACTGTTCGTTTGGCCTGGTCCAAAGCTGTCATAGGATCCCCAAGTTTTGTGTGGGAGCAGAAACTCAAGGCCACAAAGCATGCTTTGAAAGAGTGGATAAGACAACCCACTAAAACCCCAACCAGTCAGAGAAAAGAAGCAGTCCAGCTATTGGATGACCTGCAAATGGATATGGAAAGAAAAGACATCACCTCTATGGAGCTTGAAAAGGAACAGATCGCCCAAAGCAATTACTATCGCTCCTTTCGCATTGAAGAAGAATGTTGGAGAATTAAGTCTCGCAGCCTGTGGCTTAAAGATGGAGATCAAAATACTTCTTTCTTCCACCGCGAATACAAAGCTCACCCCTCCTGCAATCACATCTCGAAAATCATCTCTCCTGATGGGTTGGTCTGCAAAAGCTTCGACCAAATCAAAGCAATTGCTGAGTCTCATTTCCAGAACGTCTATAGAAAAGAGAGTGATGGCAGCGAAGAGGACACAATCGAATTCCTCTCTCACATTCCCTCTCTGGTTAGCAGAGAAGACAATTCAGTCCTCATGAAGCCTTTCATTGATGAAGAAATCTGCAAAGTCATTTGGTCAATGGAACCCGACAAGGCCCCTGGGCTCGACGGATTTTCAATCCACTTCTACAGAGTATTTTGGATATAATCAAAGTCGAACTGCTGAGAATGATTAAAGGCTTCCTGAAAAAAGCTAAGTTGGGGGGTGGCACTAACTCTACCTTCTTAGCATTAACCCCTAAAGAGGTGAATCCTAGATCCTTTGAAAGATTCAGGCCCATCTCCCTCTACAATGCTTCGTACAAAATCCTTGCCAAGCTTCTTGCTAACAGAATTAAGTCGTTGCTTGGGAACCTCATCTCCCCCTCTCAAGGAGGGTTTGTTAAAGGTAGATACATTCTGGACGAGGTCATATAGGTGCAAGAAGCAATGCATTGTAGCCATCAACGGAAGGAGCAAGGGATGCTGATCAAGCTTGATATGGTAAATGCCTTTGACAGGGTTAGTCTTTCATTCCTCTACAGAGTCCTTTCCTTTGGTTTCTCTCCCGAGTTTGTCAATCTGATCAAAGCTTGCACAGATAAGCCATGGATAGCTCTACTTGTCAATGGAAGACCTGCCAATTATTTTCAAGCTTTGAGGGGATTAAGGTAAGGCTGCCATCTCTCCCCATTCCTGTACATTTTGATGGCAAATACTCTTAGCAGAAAACTGACAGTTGAAAAGCTCGCAGGGACAGTCCCTGGCATAAGACTGGTGAAAGGATTAGAACCTATCAACCATGCCTTCTTTGCTGACGATTCTCTCCTGTTAGGCAGAGTCTCCATAAGGATCACAAATGCCTTCAAATTAATCCTCCACAGATTCTGCATCATTTCTGGTGCTCTCATTAATGACAGGAAGAGTGCGGTGTATGGGTGGAATGTTGAGCAACAAGCCATCCACAAAATTGCGCATCAATTGGGCTTTGTTGGTTATGCCTATTGGGACAAAATTAAATACCTTTGGCTTCCTTTAACTCTCAGAGTAAACAAGAGTTCATTGTGGGTTGAGGTCATTTGCAAAATCAAGTCGAAAATTGCCTCTTGGGGAGGCCATTGGCTCACCAATGGTGGAAAATTAGTCCTCATCAAATCGGTGCTCTCTGCCTTGCCTATTTATCAGGCTTCCTTTCTGCTGGCCCCAAGGTCTATCACCAAGCAGGTTTCAAAGATAATCCGAGACTTCCTTTGGCGTGGAGGGAAAGGTAACCAGAAGAAGTTCCATTTAGTCAATTGGGAAATGGTTAAATGCCCAATTTCGAAAGGTGGACATCAGATCAGAGATCCCACCCACACAAACATTACCTTTGGCTGCAAAATTCTGTGGAAGCTATATGCGAATCCAAAACACCCGGTCAGTCAAATTCTAAGAAAGAAGTATGCCAAAGGGGTCCCTTTGAGAAATCTGCAGGCTGATAACACTCCGAAAGGTTCGTTGATTTGGAATCTTTGCCGGCGAGTAATAGATTTCTTCCAAAATCACCTCTATCGTATTCCTGGAAATGGAAGAAAAACTTTGTTGTGGCAAGATAGCATAATGGGACATCTGCCTCTTGCCAATTCTGAAGATCTAAAAGAGATCCATGAGTGGCTTTCTCGGCATGGCATTCTCAGACTTGAAGACTTTTTTGTCTGGGACGAGACAGGAAATTGGAAATCCTGGGCCTTTCCCAGAGTCCCTGAGCATCTGCAATCCCAACAAAACATTCTCAGAGCGGAGTTAACTGACTTAGCTTCAGTCCACAAGCAGGCTTCAGATTCTTGGGTCTGGGGAAACACATGAACCTACACTGCTGCGTAAGGATTTCTGTATCTTCAATCTCAGAGAGAGACGAATCAGCTTGCAACCTTTTGGAAACAGGTTTGGGATTCCTTTGGTCTCCCCAAAATTAATTTCTTCTTCTGGGTTCTAATGCACAAGAAGATCTTGACAGGGGAAAATCTGATAAAAAGAAGCATTGTCGGTCCTCACAGATGTGCGCTTTGTAGAGATGCTCTCGAAACTATGGATCACCTCTTTGTGGATTGCACCTTCGCCAAAGATGTGTGGAAATTTATCCTTCAAGGTCTCAATGTCTCAGTCCCAACCTAGATTTCTGTGGTTGATTTGTTTTCCACTTGGAAGGTGCGATATCCACATGCAATTTCCAGCAATTCTCTTTGGTTCCGTGTTTGGCATACCATCCCCAAATACACCTGCTGGAAAATATGGCTTCCAAGAAACGAACAGATTTTCAATAACACATCTTTGTCCCCTTCGACGGTTGCAGCCAAAGCCAAGGCTCTCCTTCTTGAAACAGTGACTCAGCATTCTCATAAACCCGAAAGCTCTCTCCTTCCTGAAGAAAAGAATTGGATGGTAACCCTTGTTTATCGGGACAGAAAACAAATCTCTGCTTGCCCCTTCACCAATCCAGGATGGCGTTTACGGGACTCGAACGAAATATTTCAAGTGTGGTGGAGGAAGCAGGGTAAAGCAACGATTTTCTTCGACGGTGCCAGTGGTGTGCTCTACTCCTCGCATGGTATTAGAAGAGATAGCTTCAACTCGGGCCTTGGGCAGAGAACAAATAATCAGGCATAAATACTTGGTTTGCTAAAAGCCTGCCAAATTGCTTGTGAGAAAGGTATTAGAGAATTCCAAGCTTTCGGCGACTCAGAAATTTTGATAAAGATGTTAAATTCGGAGGACCAGTTCAACAATCCAGTCCTAAATAAGATCCTTCGAAGGCTGAAGTTCATGCTGCTAGACTTTTCCTCATGCCAATTTTTCCACATTCTCAGAGGTTCGAACAAGGAAGCAGACACCAATGCAAGCAAAGGTTGCCTTCTCCCACATGGAGCTTTTAGCAAAAATGATGAAACTCCTTCTCAAATCTTTATTCCCTGAATTTTGCAATGAAGTCTCTCATGTCATGGAAAGCTGGCTTGAAGCTTTGTAATGATGGTTGATTTGGCCCCGACCCTATCAGTTTTTACCTATAAATAAATCATAACTGTTTCAGTTAAAAAAAAAGTACATTTTCTTTGACTCAAAATAATTTCATTTTGACTCTTATAACTTATAAGCATGAAGAACATGCTTTGATAAAAAATAAATAATAATAATAAATATGCCAATGATAAAATTTTTATTACATTATGAAGACCCACACAAGTTACATTTTCAAGGTTGATAAGGGAACAATCATCCAATACCCAAATTATTAACACCTTCCTAACCACTATATAAATTGGAAACTTATTCTCATTTACTTCTATACTTGTAGCCATATTGTAAAGTTGTACAATGTTCTTGAAACATTGGCCCTTCCTTTTTGATCCAAAACAAAACAATAGAACATATATGAACAATAAATATGTGAATGTTTCAAATCTTCCTATTCTCACACCTTTGACTCTCCTCATTCTCCTAGCTTCACTAACGACTCTACTTAATGCCTTTGCTATTAAAAGAAATATGTAGGGTGAGAATTGAAATCCTTGCCTAAGTCCTCATGAAGGCCTAAAGAAATTTGATGCTGATCTATTAATCAATACTGCAAAGGAGGCAATAATCACACATCCCACAATCCACTTTACCAAAGGAAGTGAGAACCCTATGTGAATTAAGAACAAGTGGAGGTCCAACCATGAGATCGTATCAAACACTTTAGAAAGATCTAACACGATCATTGTCATTAGAATACATGAGGTTTTGATAGTGTGCAATTGTAATATACCGTTTCGGGGATATCTCTAAAACACGACAAACTCCAACCAGAGATGGACTGGGAGGGCATTTACCAGATATTCCGCCTCTGAAAGAGGACGAGATCCGGAGGCTACCTGGCCCTTTCCAGACTCTGTCTAAGAGTGATAGATAAACACACCATGTGGTATAGAACTAGAATGCTCAAGCATATATAAAAATAACAGTGCATCAGACATATAATAGCATAGAAAGGAAATATGGCAACTCATCCAGAAACATAGAGAGGAAATGCTAAGCCATTTTATTAATCTGAGAAATATAATGAAGTACAATAGGTGATCAGAATGATGGCACCTAATCTTGCTCAAGGCAAGTGAAGAAATGCTCTCAGAATATATAGGAAATGGCTGCTCTCTCGAGTCTGAACTGCATCCCAGCTGTTGGAAAATTGCCATGTCGCTGCTACTGATGGAATGGACTGGAGACTAGGGGCTGATCCCCTTGCCGGAATGAGCTGAAAATCTGCAATCCTCTTCTACTCACCAATCTCGACAAAACCCAGAAACCATATCAAAAATGGCTGACCCCCGAAAATCACCAGAAAATACCTCCTCAGGGAATTACGCTGGCCTCCAAGGCTCTACGCAGAGGCTAAATGAGAATAGCTGAAACACCGCCTCAAACTCCACCAAAATCCTCCTACAGGCAAAGGTTGATCCTCTGCTCAAAATCTCGGCTAAATCTCCTGAAGAAATCTCGATCCAGAGCACCTCCAAAATGAACCGCGTCCTCTCTCCCAGTGACTCCGTAGTCTTTATTAAAACCCAGCTCTGCAGCAAACCCAAACAACAAATCTCTCACAAAATACTGAAGAAATAACCTTGCCCGAGCAGGCACTCGAAGTCCCCCGAGGCTAAGGGCGAGATCTCCTACCGGAGACACTCAATGCACTAAACAGTGCTGCAGACAGGCTAAACAGCCAGCGTGCTCAAGAAGATAAAACGTCTAGCTCAATATCATCAACAACAAAATGAATCAAATGAGAAGGCTACCCCTTCTTTTATAACGTTGGCCTTCCTCTAATCCCAAGGCCATCTCCTCAACGTAGACTCCATCTCTTGCCACGTGTCCAATCTCTCATGCGCAGAAGCTTCTAGAGCTAACGTAGACCCCCTCTCTACGTGGTGCTTGGCCCCCTTGGCTCCCCCTTAAGTCACAACGTTGTGCTACTAGGAGGGTGTTTTATTTCACTTAAGTGAGTTAGACCCTCTCCACTCACTTTTTATTTATTTACAAACTATAGATGGCAAAACTAAACAAAATCGAATATTCCAATTAGCTGTCGCTAATTAGGAATATTACAGTCTCCCCCGACAAAACGTTGCTTGTCCTCAAGCAACTGAAGTGATGGATGCTGCAAAATCTTCTTGCTCTCCCAAGTGGCATCCTCATCCGGCAAATTCTTCCACCTCACCAAGAATTCCCGGATTGTCCTGCTCCTTAACTGCCTCTCCCTGGTATCAATAATGGCCTCTGGCTGCAACACCAAGTGCCCCTCATCATCCGTAGGTGGTAGCTCCTCTGTCACTGTCACCTGTTGCCCCAACGCCTTCTTCAGGCATGATACATGGAAAACGTTGTGGATCTTGCTGCCTTGGGGCAACTCCAACTCATACGCAACCTGCCCAATCCTGCGTATCACCCTGTATGGCTCGTAAAAGCGAGGCTTGAGCTTCTCAGCTCCCTTCTGCTTCAGCGATGACTGTCGGTATGGCTGTAATCGTAGGTAGACCAAGTCTCCTACCTCAAACTGTCTCTCCACCCGACCTCTGTCGGCATACAGCTTATGCTGGTTTTGTGCTGTAGCCATATTGTCCTTGAGAGCTTGGAGGATGTCTTGACTCTCTTGGATCCAAATCTTGGCTCTTGGAGTCTTGCTAGCACCGAACATCACATCAGCAAAAGATAAGGAATGGTACCCATACAAAGCATAAAACGGTGACATACCAATGGACATGTGATGTGTCGTGTTGTAGCAGTACTCCCCCAAATGCAACCATCTCAACCATGCTCGCTGCTGCCCACTAACATAGTTACGCAAGTAGCCCTCCATCCACTTGTTAACTATCTCCGTCTGTCCATCCATCTGTGGGTGATAACTGGTACTCGGTGTCAACTCCGTCCCCACCAGTCGGAAAAGCTCCTGCCAAAATCTGCCCATGAAGCGGCTGTCCCTGTCACTGATGATGGTCATAGGAAGACCATGCAGCCTGAAAACCTCTCTGAAGAACAACTCGGCCCCCTGTGCTGCTGTGTAATGCGCGGATATGGCGAAAAAGTGCGCATACTTTGTCAGCCGGTCAACGACGACAAAGATACAATCCTTGCCCTGCACCATGGGCAACCCTGTGATGAAGTCCATCGATATGCTCTCCCATTTCCCCTCCGGAATGGGTAGAGGCTGCAACAATCCTGCGGGATGGCTCATCACCCCCTTGTTCCTCTGACAAACATCGCACTCCCTGATGTGCTGGAGTACGTCCTCCTTGAGGCCCTTCCATGAGAACCTCTCTCGAATGGCCCTGTAGGTTTGGTAAACCCCTGATGGCCTGCCAATGGAGAATCATGTGATGCCTGGAGTATCTTCTTCTTAAGCTGAGATCCCTCAGTCAAGAAGATCCTATCCCTGTAGTAGATGATCTCATCAACCACCCTGTACCTGTCATCCATCACCTGTCCATCCAGCACCTCACATGCAAATCTGTCCTTGGAGTACTCCACTAAAAGTCGAGCCCTCCAATCTGTATCCAAGCTCATAAAAGATAACGTGGTTGGTCTACGTGAAAGGGCATCTGCTACCACGTTATTCTTACCCTTGACATACTCAATGTCAAAGTCATATGCTTGGATCTTACTGATCCACTTCTGCTGCCTCTCCTGTAGCTGCTTCTGCTCCAAAAAGAACTTGAGGCTATTGTGATCAGTCCTCACCCTGAACTTGTTCCCTACCAGATACTGCCGGAATTTGGCCAAGGCATGCATGATGGCCAACATGTCCTTGTCGTATATAGAATACAACCTCTCATGCGGAAGGAGCTTCCGGCTCTCAAAGGCTATAGGGTGTCCCCCCTGCATCAATACTGCGCCGATCCCCTCTCCCTACGCATCACACTCCAAGACAAATGGCTGCGTAAAATCCGGCAACGCAAGCACTGGGCAGCTACTCATCACCTCCTTGAGCCTATCAAAGGCTCGCTACGCTGTATCCGACCAACTGAATGCCCCCTTCTTCGTCAAATCTGTAAGGGGTGCAACAAGCTGTGAGAAACCTCTGACGAACTTCCTGTAATAGGTACATATCCCAATGAACCCTCTAAGTTTCGTCACGTTTCTCGACTCCGGCCAATCTCTAATGGCTCTAATCTTCTCCTCATGGACCCTCACTCCGTCCACTCCAATAGTGTGACCCAGATACAACATCTCCGTCATCCCAAACTCACACTTGGAGAGCTTAGCATAGAACTGTTGCTCTTCCAAGATGCGTAGCACTGCCTCTATATGCTGGAGATGCTCCTCCCAAGTCCTGCTATATATGAGTATGTCATCGAAGAAGACTAATACAAACTTCCTCAGATGACTGTGGAAAATATGGTTCATGCAAGACTGAAAGGTGGCTGGTGCATTGGTCAGCCCAAAAGGCATAACCAAAAACTCAAAGTGCCCATAATGACACCTGAAGGCGGTCTTGGGAATGTCCTGTTCCCTCACGCGAATCTGGTGGTACCCTAATCTCAAATCAATCTTCGAGAAGAATTTGGCTTCTCTCAGCTCATCCATCAACTCATCGATCTTTGGTATAGGATACTTGTTCTTCAGGGTCTTCTTCTTGTTCAGGGCCCTGTAATTAATGCACATTCTCAGGGTGCCGTCCTTCTTCTTCACCAACACCACGGAAGAAGCAAACGGACTCGTGCTCAGTTTGATGTGCCCAAGAGCCAACAACTCCTAGATGGCCTGCTCAATCTCATCTCGATAGGCTTTGGGATGCCTATAGGGGGTAGTGATCACTGCTTGGATACCCTGCTCAAGCTCAATGGTGTGCTCAAATCCTCGGTCCGGTGGCCGACCTGGTGGTATATCCCCAAACACTACATCATGCCTATCAAGGATGGCCTGTATATCCAGATGAACTGCTCGACCGGTGGTCTCTGCCTTTGATGCCCGCAACTCAACCGCCCACTCTATGTCTCCCTTCCGGAAGTCTGCCTCCATCGGGTGTGCCGAAACTGTTTGAGGTGGGTAAGTGTGCATCCCACAGATCTTCTCATGCTTCCCGGTCTTCTTGTCATCCCACTCCATCTCTAAGGCCTCCCAATCTGTGGTGACCTTCCCCAGAGTAATCAACCACTGAACACCCAATACCACATTGGTATTTGGTATGTTGACCACAAAAAAGTGATTGGTCACGGTGTAGGTACCCATCGTCACTACCAACTCCGGAACATACCGGGCACACTGCATCGTCTGGGCCCTTGGGACCAAGACCGAAAATCCGTCAAAGCTCTCGGTCGGTATACCTCTCCGCTCGACCATCTGTGCATCAATGAAGTTGTGGGTTGCCCCACTGTCCACCAAAACTGACACTCACTGGCCACGTACTGTCCCTTGTACGCGCAACGTCAAATACTTGGGAACTCCTCGCAAGGCGGCAAGGGTCCCTCCTGTGGGTGCAAAAGCTGCACCTCCTGTCCCTGGAGGTGGAGGTGGCAATTGATCCTGGGCCGTCTGACTATCTCCTGCCTCCTCATCCGCCTCCTCATCCTCTTCCCCGCTATCATCGGAGAAGACCTCAATGAAGTGTGCTTTGCCAGCAGCACGCCTATGCCCTAGTGCCCACGACTCTTGACAAGTGAAGCACAGTCGCTTCTTCCTCAACTCCCTCCTGGCATCATCATCTATCTGTGGAGGAAGAACCCTCATATCTTCCCCTTGGGCTGGAAGCCCTGTCTCTGGGGGTAAGGTGTCCGCGTCCTGGGCAATGCATTTTGTAAGTCCCTGGTCCTGCTGATAGCAACCTGGAGTGTAGCTGGTCTAGTAGATCTGACTAGACCTCGAAGTGGCTCTGCCAATCCCTCCACAAACATATAGATCATTCGTGCCGCGGATAGATCTGGCACCATCAGCGAAACCCTCAAGAAATCTGCAATGTATGTCTCTGGGCTCCCTGTCTGCTTGAGCCTCGTCAGCTCAACAAAACGCTGTTCCGGATCCCTCCGGTCAAAACGCTGCATCAACCTCCTGGTAAACTCGGCATATGTCATCACTGTAGAGTGTTCGAGTGGGCCTCACCATCCAAATGTAATGTCGCCACCTTTATGGCCTCTGTCTCCGACATCTGGTTAAGCTGGAAATAGATGTCCAGCTTCTCCACCCAAGACTTTGCCGAACTGTTTGATGAGCCATCAAATGTAGGCAAATGGAATCTGCTAGATGTACGGTGGGAATCTCCATCATGGTAATGTCGGTGCCCTCTATGATGGTCGTGGGATCTACTGTCCCGTTGGAGCTGAACAAAATCTCGGAATGAGAGAGCATCCCTGAACTCCTGCCCATAGGCCTAATACTCTGCAAATACTCGCCCATGTGTCCGGGCTCTGCCTCCTGCTGGGCTCCTGCCCCTGTGTCTGCTCCTAAGAAAGAGGACATGGTAGAGTGGGTAGGTGCATGTGAAGCCATCGGCTGAGGAGTATCACGCTGAGCAGCACCATGCTCTGGCAAATGATGGGATGTACCTGATCCCTATCCTACCTGGAAAACCCGTGGGGTCTCACGCTGTCTAGCCTCTACAGGGGTGAATCTCTGACCCATCACCTCAATCTGTCTAGCTAAATCCTGCACCGATTTGAGGAGTGCCTCCCCAAACTGTTTGGCCTCTATGTCATCTGCCATCGGCCCTCTCTGCTCTGAATCTAATACGGGCTCCTCCTGCTCTGCGTCTATCACAGGCTCTCTCTCCTGCTCTGTGTCCACCACCCGAACACAATCTCCCTCTCCGTAGGTGTTCTCCAACCTACGCTCACGGTCTCTGTACTTCCTGCCTCTATAACAGATATATGGTCTCCTCCCCGGTGTCATAGACCACAGGCTGAGCCAAAACTATGCTCTGATACCACTGTAATATCCCGTTTCGGGGATATCTCTAAAACACGACAAACTCCAACCAGAGATGCACTGGGAGGGCATTTACCGGATATTTCGCCTCTGAAAGAGGACGAGATCCGGAGGCTACCTGGCCCTTTCCAGACTCTGTCTAAGAGTGATAGATAAACACACCAAGTGGTATAGAACTAGAATGCTCAAGCATATATAAAAATAACAGTGCAGCAGACATATAATAGCATAGAAAGGAAATACGACAACTCATCCAGAGACATAGAGAGGAAATGCTAAGCCATTTTATTAATCTGAGAAATATAATGAAGTACAATAGGTGATCAGAATGATGGCACCTAATCTTGCTCAAGGCAAGTGAAGAAATGCTCTCAGAATATATAGGAAATGGCTGCTCTCTCGAGTCTGAATTGCGTCCCAGCTGCTGGAAAACTGCCGTGTAGCTACTACTGATGGAATGGACTGGAGACTAGGGCTGATCCTCTTGTCGGAATGAGCTGAAAATCTGCAATCCTCCTCTACTCACCAATCCCGACAAAACCCAGAAACCATATCAAAAATGGTTGATCCCCGAAAATCACCAGAAAATACCTCCTCAGGGAATTACGCTGGCTTCCAAGGTTCTATGCAGAGGCTAAATGAGAATAGCTGAAACATCGCCTCAAACTCCACCAAAATCCTCCTACAGGCAAAGGCCAATCCTCGGCTCAAAATATCGGCTAAATCTCCTGAAGAAATCTCGATCTGGAGCACCTCCAAAATGAACTGCGTCCTCTCTCCCAGTGACTGCACAGTCTCTACTAAAACCCAGCTCTGCAGCAAACCCAAACAACAAACCTCTCACAAAATACTGAAGAAATAACCTTGCCCGAGCAGGTACTCGAAGTCCCCCGGGGCTAAGGGCGAGATCTCTGACCGGAGACACTCAATGCACTAAACAGTGCTGCAGACAGGCTAAATAGCCAGCGTGCTCAAGAAGACAAAACGTCTAGCTCAATATCATCAACAACAGAATGAATCAAATGAGAAGGCTCCCCCTTCTTTTATAACGTTGGCCTTCCTCCAATCCCATGGCCATCTCCTCAACGTAGCCTCCATCTCTTGCCACGTGTCCAATCTCTCATGCGCAGAAGCTTCTAGAGCTAACGTAGGCCCCCTCTCTACGTGGTGCTTGGCCCCCTTTGCTCCCCCTTAAGTCACAACGTTGTGCTACTAGGAGGGTGTTTTATTTCACTTAAGTGAGTTAGACCCTCTCCACTCACTTTTTATTTATTTACAAACTATAGACGACAAAACTAAACAAAATCGAATATTCCAATTAGCTATCGCTAATTAGGAATATTACAACAATCATTCTTGTGCTGATCCTGTAACCTCATATATCGCACTCCCTTCTAGAAACCATAACTGTTCAGGTTAGAATAATTTGAGAGGATAGTCGTCAGTCCAAGATTACTTATCAGAGGATAGTCTTCAGTCCAAGATTACCTATGAGAAAACAGTCTTTAGTCCAGGATTACTAATGAGAGAATAGTCTTTAATCTAACATTAGTGGCCTTGAAAATAATTTTGTAAATGCAATTGCAGAGGTAGATAGGCCTAAAGCCATCAAAATTCTTAGGACAATCCTCTTTAGGGAGGTGAGCAATAAAAGTGGAAATACAAGTTTTCTCGTAAAAGTTCTAACTTCTTTAACCACTTTGAGTAGGTTGCCACCTAACAGGTCAAAAACTCAATATATAATTCCACTGTTCAATTGTTTAGGTCTGGACTTCTATCTTTCTTAAATGATTAGGAACATAAAGAAGTTCCTTCCTTGTGATTGCCCATACATCCTTTCATTTTCCTTTTCTCCAACCAATATAGGAAAATAAGATGCCATTTTGAGAAAATTTTCTATGTTTGCTCTATCTGGTTCTTTAAACACCTCAAAATTTTGTATTCCTAAATTAGCATCTGGAAAGTTGCCAACCTTCCTCCCTTGTTGGTTATTTCCCATATTATATTAACACTCTTTTATGATTGACAAAATTTTAAAAAAGATGTTTTTTCATTCCCCAAATCAAACTAGAAAGCCCTACTTTTGAGTCTCCAATGCCCTTTCCATATTCACAAGTAACTTTGCCTTTTTCAACTCCAAATCCTTCAAAATGACCTTATCCTCATCACTGCGCTGACATCCTAGATTAGTATGAAAAAGTTATTCCAGGTTCTTCTCTAGTTCTTTTCATCAACCATCCCTTATCTTTGTCTTTATCCTACCTAGTCTACCACCTTCTCCTTGACCCTTTTCAAATCTATTACAAATTGTTCACAAGTAGTGTGCCCTCTTGTGAAGGGTCATACTTTGACCAATTTACCTTCACCAAATCTTAAAATTCCTCCTCAATTGCTCATCTTGGATTAAACTTGAAAGGATCTCCTAGCTTTTGATCATTTTTATCCATTTCCAAAACAAATAGGAAGTGATATGAGCATCTATTGGATCTTACCCCATGACCAATACATTTCCACCTTCTGTAGAAAGTCCCTATTGATAAAAAACTTATCAATCCTCTTGGAAACACAATCTAACCTCGATCTATTATTGCTTCAATTTGGTTCAAGCCTAATAGGCTAAATGTCGAAAACACTTGCCAGATTAAACAAGTCATGGAAAAATCCATAATGAGTTATCAACTTTAAAACACTCGAACACAAACAAATTTTCCCTAGTAAAGTTGTTTACACTCAAGGCCCTTATGCATTTAGTAAGGTCAGAGTCAAGCACAAGGTTTTACCTTTATACCTCTGTGCAAAGCCTTGAGTGAATAGAGAAATGATTAATACATGATACATTATGATTCCAACTAGTGATCAAACCCATTGAAAACTCTTCTGAATCTAAAAGAAGAAAGTATTGTCCCGCCAAAGATTTTGTGTTAAAAAATTAACTAGTCCCCCTTTCTTATTGTTTCTTTTATTTGAACTATATCCTATTTGTCTAACTCTAACAAACACTTGAGGGCTAATCTCTTAGCTTTCCTCCCTAAGCCTCTCATATTAATTGAAAGTACTTTCATTAGGACACAAAAGAAGGGTTTAAGCTTGCTCGAATGGCCCTTGTGATCAACCTCTATTTACATTGATTTGCTTCTTAATTACACGATCTTAAGCTAGTTTCAAAGTTGACTTCCTCCCTATAGTCATAGGGCCTAGGTCTTTTAGGCAACTAGGATCTAGACCCTCAATAGTTGGTAAAACTAGTGGGGATGGGCCCCTGCTCTGGACATAAGAGGTAAAAGTTAAAACCCTCACCACAACAAAGGTTTCTGTTGGTTGATGTAGCTCGTATAGGTGCTCTAGCCTCAGGTGGTGTAGTTGAGGCTAGAAACACGAGCATAAAATATCTTCAAGCCCAAGTTACTCTTTTGAATGCAAATGTCTTAATTAAATAAATTAATCAGTTTTAACTTAGGGAAATAGTTTAATTTATTAATGATAATTGGGACATGGTCGATTTTCCTCTAGAGACTTTTAGAAAGGTTTCTAAGTGATCTTAGCCATCGATTAGGTCATTTAAGATCTAGATCTTGGCCATTGGTTTCCTAACGAGAGATTATAAAGGAAATCAATGGGCAACCTTGTAGATAATGATCATGGTTATTAGGGTTTGACACCAACAAGGGTTTCAACAACAATTGAAGTAGTGAAAATTTCTCGGGGTTTTCTTTCATCAATGTTCTTCTGGTTTTCAAGATCCCAAGGAGGAATTCTCCCATAGTTATTCTGCAGACAAGGAGGCTGAGTTAATAAGGTCGTGAGGGTTCCATGGGCTATGTTTTCTCTGAGAGAGGTCGAGATTTCTTGTGGAGGCAGTATTTGCCAGGAGGAGGCTGTACGAGATTTCAAAGAGGGTTGTACGAGTTGCTAGAAGAGTCGAGAGGCTAATTCTGTCCAAGCCATGAACATTAGAGGGTCTAGGAGTTGCACATGTGAGGCTGTACAGACCATATTTGCCAGTGTGAGGTCGTGTGCCTTCCAAGGGTCAGATTGACTTGTGGAGGTGAAGAAATATTTTTCAGAGCTTTGTCGGGGTTTGGCAAGCAATATTGTAATATTTATCAATTGCAGAATTTGCTGAAGATCATAATAAAAGCCTCAGATATGAAGAACTTGTTTTCCCTTTGGGGTTTTTCCAGGGACGTTTTGTCCAAAAATATTGGTGTCCTTTTGTGATTGGTTTTCTCAAGTTTCTGTAGTTTATATTTTGGTGAATATTACAATTGTGTTTTTATTTAGTATTTGCAGTAAAATAATTTTTCTTAGAATTAAATACGTTGGATAATTACCAGTTGATTGCAATAGGCGATATTTTTATCAATTTTTCACAGTTTCTAAGGTGACTTTATTATTCCCTACACCAAGTGGATTTTCCTTATCAACAAAATGAAAAGACTCATATGACTAGACATCAGGGGAATCCCTTCTCACAACCTCTCTACATTAAATTCAAATTCTTGGATAGAGAGATAGTCCTACCACTATAGATAACCTTATGCTTTTATTCCACATGAAATTTGACTACTTCTATCATTTGAACAATAGTGGGTTCCATGATAGATTAACAGAATGTATTAGACTCACCCGAAAGTTAAATATCCTCCAATTCTAGATATTGGCTACAATCTCTCTCTCTGCCGAGGATAGAGCAACTTTGGAAGGATGCAACAACAAGAAAAACAATAGATCAATGCCTAGAAGAAAATATTTCAAGGACCCCAAGGATTGCTACCTAAAAGGGAGATTGAACATGAGATTGAGTTGTTTACAAAATCTCCATTGCCGAATATAGGATTGTATTCATAGTCCATATTCGAGTTCGATGAAGTGAAGAAATAGTTCAAAACCTCTTGGGGCAAGAAGTGATCAATTCGAGTGCTTTACTTGGTGTGTCACCTAGCATCATTGTGTCTTAGAGGGATGGAAGTTGGAATATTTCCATAGACTATCACCAAGCATGAGTGAGAGAGGAAGACATAGAAAACAACATTCAGGACGCGTGGTTTGTTATGTTTTTTCAGGTTATGTAACATGCCTACGACATTTATATGTTTGATGACTCAAATGTTGTGTTCATATATGGACTCATTGGCAATAATTTACTTGGATGAAATATTGATATTCAACTCTATTTAGGAAGAGCATATCTCACGTTTGAAACAAGTTCTAGACACACTTAAGAAGACTCAACTATTATTTAATCTTAAGAAGTGTGAATATTAGATATCGTTTTTTGCGATCCAACTGTGTTAAGTAAGTCATTCATCGATGACCATTTCCATGAGGTATAGTCATAACTGACTAATTTCTCATGATTTTTGAATAGTCCACTTAGCATTCATTGCATCGGGTGATGCTCACAAGGGTGAAGAAGTGGGATTGAAACTAGTGAAATGAATCACATAGTGTAACCAGGACTTGCACTTTCGGGGCTTGCACCCGGTAACCAGGACTTCCCTGGAGGTCACCCATCCCAGATCGCCTCTGACTCAAGCGTTGCTTAACTGTGGAGTTTTCCCCACAATCAATCCCACTTAGCTTGCTACCCCATTTGCAAAACCTTAGCAAGTATTGTGCCTCACGAGCCATTCAGGTAGAGCTCCCTCCACTCTTTGTATTTAAGTATTGAGGGGTTTTTGCAGTGCATTATATTAGATATCACTTTTTGGGATTCAACTATGTTAAGTAAGTCATTCATCTATGACCATTTCCATGAGGTATAGTCGTAACTGACTAATTTCTCATGATTTTTGAATAGTCCACTTAGCACTCATTGCATTGGGTGATGCTCACAGGGGTGAAGAAGTGGGATTGAAACTAGTGAATTGAATCACATAGCGCCAATCATCACTTTCGGGGCTTGCACCCGGTAACTAGGACTTCTCGGGAGGTCGCCCATCCCAGATCACCTCTGGCTCAAGCGCGCTTAACTGTGGAGTGTTCCCCACAATCAAGCCCACTTAGCTTGCTACCCCATTTGCAAAACCTTAGCAAGTATTGTTCCTCATGACAGTGTTTGGTTTATCATTGACACATGATTGGTAGAGGAGAATTGAAGGCAATCCCACATAAATCAAACCCAATATCAACAAATGGTTGATTTGTTCATTACCTTAAGAGGTTTCATGGGATTTCCTTGCTTCATTTTTGCCAATTGCTACACCACTTGAAGTGTTATAGTAAATAGGGAGAGGTTTTGTTGGCGTTAGCAATTGCAGAATTTTGGGGACTCCCTTCTCACGATTACATGGTTAAAACAATGATATGCACTGTGGAATTTTATCCTCTAGTTGGTGCTTGAAGAAGTTTTAAATTTATCAGAGGAAATTACACAAATCTCCTTTCAATATATATATATATATATATCGAGAGCGAGAGAGAGAGAGAGAGATTACACAAATCTCCTTTCAATATATATATATATATATATATATCGAGAGCGAGAGAGAGAGAGAGAGAGAGAGAGAGAGGTTATCCAAGGTAAGGGTGTAATTTGCGCAAGGTGAATGAACTATATATATATATATATTTTTTTTTCAAGGATCAAATACTTGATTTTTTGGAGGGTTTCTCTTTTTGGTAAGGATTAATGCATAAGCAAATTTTTCTGTCCTTCATGGAGTATGGAATGTCGACTCCATTTACATCTTTGAAATGTAATTTTGTTTCTTTGTAATAAAAAATTACTAGCCTTTTTCAATAAAAAAAAACAGAATAAGATATTCTGATGATTTGAAGAGAAAAATTAGTTAGGCACAAGTCTTGGAAGTGCACAATTTTGTTGCAGCCATAAAATTTTATTTGATTTTTAGTTAATATGCTCATGTTATATCCAAAATAAAAATTTGGCTCCAGACAATTCTTGCCCATATTTTTTAATAAAACATAGGGTATCATCTATTGATGTGGCAATCCCATTGATGTGGTTTGCTAATATGGAACCTTGGCACTCTAAGGTTATGCCATGCCCCTCTTTTCACCACCTTAGCCTTGCCTCATCATCCCTCTTATCCCTCTTGTCTTCCTTCTATTTCCTTGCCTTTGTGCTTCAATATTATATTTATTACATTTGGGGCCCCACTAGTGCAGAGCTACCACATGGCACCATCTCATTAGCCCATACTATTAGTGGGGTGTTCTATCTCACACCTTTTCCCCAGGCATGCCCCATTGGTATCGAGCTACCACATGGCACCATCTCATTGGCCCGTCTATTAGCGCAATGTCCCATCCCACACCTTTCCCCCTGGCATGCATCTTTCTCATCCTTGATCTAGATCTATGGCAGGAATCCTTTATGGGCCACTTAGATGTGCCTAGGTTAAATAATTCAAACTTAGCATATGCTTGATTGGACAATAAAAATGGAGTAGAGATCAATGGTCATGATTCATCATGAGACTTTGAGGAGTAGGGGAGTAATAAGTCACTAAGGTCTCGTAAATCGAAAATCGCCCTTCCTCCACATGGTGTGTTCTCGTTTTTATAGGTTTAATGGCAACATTTTCACTACCACTTCCCCAAGGTTATGTACATTACCTTGTGGTATCAGTGTGGCCCACCTCTTCTGCACTTGCCTTTGTGGTCTTGCGAATGTGTACAATCCACATCATCACCATGTAAATGTTGATGTCATGTTGATTTTTGTAGTATCAGAAAGTGATATGAGTCTCAATTTTGGTGAGGAGGCTTAGACACCAATATTCCAAAGAACCCAGAAACCGTTTGTGGAAATTTCACTCGATTCATGTTTTATTAAAATAATTAATTATTTTAATGGAGACCCTAAGTCTAAACTTAGGGAAATTAAATAGTAATGGGTATTAATAAAACAGTGTGAATCTTTTAGAGAACGAAGATCAAGTCAAGTTCTAAATCTTAGCCATTGATTAAACTTCTAATCTGGGACATTGATTCTTTAATGAGAAGATTATAAAAGAAGGCTTGAGGGTCATTTGGAAAGCAAGCTGGGCAAGTGTTCGGTAACCCGAAGAAAGTCGATTCTGAAGGAATAGAATTCAATTTCAGAGGGAGATTTTCAAGGGCAGAGGAAGTAGAGGGCATCGACAGTGTCAGGGCACCAGGGAAGGAGGAAGCAGAGAAGCATAAAGGCATCACTAAGGAGCAACATAGAGGCCTCACGCAGTAGTGATGTAGGCTTATGCTGGTTACGCAGGAGGTACGCAGAGTGACGCAGGGAGGGCCAGTGAAACCCTCAAGCGTCAGAAATTCCTCGCAGGACTGAAGAAGAATTATCTCAAGTGTATCTCGAGAAGATTTCTCAGTTATTTTTGCCAGACTTTCTTTGTAAAGATTTCACTGCTGAAGATTAATATATAAACCCTCATCTACTGCACTGATTTTCCCACATTGGGTTTTTCTGGGGATAATTGTCCAAAAATAACAGTCTATGTGATTGATTCTTATGCTTATATTTTTTATTGTTCTGTTGTCTACATATATTTGAGTGATAACTATAGTAGTGTTTATTTCAAAATTTATTGGAAGAATTCTGTAAATAACTTAATGGAAGAATAAGTAGCAGAAATAAATCTATCACTGCAGTAGTATTTCAGGATTTAAATTTTCACATGGTATCAAGGCCTGAGATGAGTAACAGGAGTGAAGAACCTGCAATGGAACAAAGACCAAACGTTGTTGCAACAACTTGGAAGGGTTCACGCGACTCACCAGAGAAAAGGGAAAGCATGAAAGAACAGGGGGATCACAACATCTCTGTACTGGCATCCAGACTGGAAGAAGAATTTGCTTGTGTGTCAAGCTCTGCTTCTCTAGAGATCTAGTATATTGACAGTGGAGCTTCTGCACACATGATGGGGGTACGAGAATGTTTCTCTAGCTATCGAGAAGAGTAGATGAACTTTCAAATCACCATGGGCAATAAGGCGAAGTGCACCCCTGTGGGAAGAGGAACCATAGTGTTTCAAACCGAAGCTGGTAATAAGCTTCGAGCCACTAATGTGCTGCATGTTCCTGGTTTGGGGATGAATTACTCTTCGTGTCTCAGCTTCAAAACAAAGGCTATGGTGCTTACTTCGTTGGCAAAAAAGTATACGTTAAACACCCAAGTTGGAAGAAGAAGGCACAAATCGGAGTCAGGAGCAATAAACTCTATAAGTTGCAGCTCGAATCCCCAATGGTGCTGATAGGCAACAATGATGAGAAGGATTTGAATGAACTATGGCACATGAGAATGGGGCACTTACACCATGGGGCTTTGAGAATTCTCAAGAAGACCATCACAAGAGTTTCAAAACTAAGCACCAGGTGAGATGACATCTGCAGAGGGTGCGTATTGGGGAAATATGCCAAGGTAGCGTACCCGAGAAGCAACAATAGGGCTAAGAGTGTGTTGGGATTAATACACTTGGACATCTGCGGACCAATGTCCACTAGAGCTCTCAGTGGTGCGGAATATTTCGTCACATTTATTGATGACCACTCAAGGAAGACTTGGATCTGCTTTCTAAAGAACAAGGATGAAGTCTTTGATTGATTCAAAGAGTTTAAGGCTCTGGTTGAGAATCTGACAGGAAAGGGGATGAAGACACTGCGATCAGACAATGGTGGAGAATACATAGATAAAGACTTCACAGAGTTCTGCGCAAGGGAAGACATCATAAGAGAGTGGAATGCTTCATATGATCCGGAGCAGAATGGAATCGCAGAAAGGAAGAATAGAACTATTGTCGAGGCTGCAAGGGCAATGCTGTATGATCAAGACATGCCTAAATTCATGTGGGCTGAAGCTTGTAATACAATTGTATATGTTCAGAACATGGTTCCTCATAATGAATTGGGTAAGATCACTCCAGAAAGTGTCTTTATTGGCAGGAAGCCAGAGGTGAGCCACTTCAGGATCTTTGGTAATGTGGCATACTGCCATGTACTCGAAGGAAAGAGGAAGAAATTGGATAGGACTGCTGAAAAGGGGTATCTGGTGGGATACACTGAATATGCTAAGGCTTACAGAATCTACATTCCTGGCAGTAGGAAGGTTGTAGTGCGGTGAGATGTAAAGTTCATGGAGGAAAGGGCTTTCAAAAAATCCCGAGAGATGCCTTCAACAACACAGTGTGAAGATGATCCACTGGTCCAACCACTACGACCAGCTGAGGTTAGCCTGAGTGCTTCTCCAAGGCACAAAGATCCAAAGGATTCATCTCCAAAAGATTTGAGGAGCGGGAGCAGGTAGAGCCACCCACTACCAGTGGTAGGACGAGTAGGGAATTACGACAAATTCCGAGGGATGCATAGGAGTTTATCTGCCCCCCCAGAAATGAGAAGAGACAACGTAAGCAACCAGACAGGTACCAAGCCTTGGTAGCCCAGGTTGGGGAACCCTCTAGTTTTCATGAGGCAGCTTAGCATTAGATATGGGTCGATGCAATGGTGGAAGAGTACAATTCCATCATGACAAATGATGTTTGGGAGGTGGTTCCTAGGCCTCTGAACATCTCAATTGTGGGTTCGAGATGGATCTACAAGATCAAATATGCAATAGATGGCATCATAGAAAAATTCAAAGCCAAGTTTGTGGCAAAGGTGTATGCTCAGAAGGAAGGCATAGACTATGAAGAGACCTTTGCCCCAGTTGCCAGATATACTTCTATTAGATCGGTGATATCCCTTGCTGCGCAGATGGGATGGGAGATTCACTAGATGGACGTCAAGGCTACGTTCTTGAATGGGGTGATAGAAGAATAAGTATATATTGATGCATGAGCAGAAGACTCATATGTGTAGGCTTAAGAAAGCCTCGTATGGACTTAAGCAAGCCCCTAGAGCTTGGTATGGTCGAATTGATAGCTACTTGCAAAAGATGGGATTCGTTAAGAGTGACGCAGATCCCAATCTCTACTATTTGAGAGTAGGGGATGAGCCTTTGATACTGGTGTTGTATGTAGATGATCTATTCCTTACAGGATCATCTAAGCTCATCAAGGACTGGAAGGAGAATTTAGTTGCAGAATTCGACATGAAGGATTTGGGGCTGGTGCATTATTTTATGGGGTTGGAAGTTTGGCAGCAAAAGGGTGAGATCTTCCTTGGTCAAGGGAGTTATTCTACATAAATCTTGAAGAGGTTCAAGATGGAGGATTGTAGACCCATGGCTACACCAATGATCACCAACTGGAAGAAGATTGATACTTTCGAAGATGATGAGGCTGATCCTACCTTGTATAGGGAGCTCATAGGGTCCTTGATGTATCTAGTCAACACTAGGCCAGGCATCTGTTATGTTGTCAAAACCCTCATTCAGTTCATGGTGGAACCAAGGAGGGCACATTGGGCAACAACCAAGCATGTTCTCAGATATTTGCAGGGAACAGTCGAGCTTGGATTGAGATACACCCGAGGCAATGACATCAGATTGGGTGGGTTCATTGATGCATATTGGACTGGGAGCCCAGTAGAACGGGAAAGTACCAGTGGGTACTGTTTCAATGTTGGATTAGGAATGACCTCCTGGTGCAGCAGGAAATAGAAGTCCGTGGCTCTGAGCTCAGCTGAGGCGGAATATATGGCTGCAAGCACTGTTTCGTGCGAGGCCATATGGCTTAGGAAGCTGCTTGTGAATCTACTCAAGGAAAAGATGGAAGCGACCAACATTTTATGTGATAATTAGAGTTGCATCAAACTCTCTGAAAATCTTGTGTTTTGTGATCGGTCAAAGCACATTGACATTAGGTTTCATTTCATCAGAGACTATGTCCAACGGGGAGCTGTACAATTGCAGTACATTCCGACAGGAGAAAAAGTGGCAGACATCCTCACTAAAGCTCTGGGAAAGACAAAGTTTGTCTACTTTAGAGAGAAGATTGGGATGATCAAGAATCCATTTCAATAGTAGAAATGGACTGATGCAGAATTGAGAGGGAGTTGCAGTATAGATGAGGTAGTGACAGTGGCAGTGTCATGAGCAATAGTACAGAGGGCAACAACGCAACAGATGAGGGCCAACAGCAACAACCAAGCATCAACAATGTAGAGGATGCTTTAGGGTCAGAGCAGTATGTAGCAGGCAAATTGCTAGAACACTTTCCTCGCTAAGAGGGAGTGTTGATTTTTGTAGCATCGAAAAGTGATCTTAGTCTCAATTTTGCTGAGGAGGCTTAGACACCAGTATTCCAAAGAACCCAGAAACTGTTTGTGGAAATTTCACTCGATTAATGTTTTATTAAAATAATTAATTATTTTAATGGAGACCCTAAGTCTAAACTTAGGGAAATTAAGTAATTAATGGGTATTAATAAAATAGAGTGTGAATCTTTTAGAGAACGAAGATCAAGTCAAGTTCTAATCTTAGCCATTGATTAAACTTCTAATCTGGGTCGTTGATTCTTCAATGAGAAGATTATAAAAGAAATCTTAAGGGCCATTTGGAAAGCAAGTCGGGCAAGTGTTCAGTAACTCAAAAGAAGTTGATTATGAAGGAATATAATTTGATTTTAGAGGGAGATTTGCAAGGGCGGAGGAAGCAAACGGCATCCACAGTGTCAGGGAGCGAGGGAAGGAGGAAGCAGAGAAACATAAAGGCAGCACTCAGGAGCAGCGTAGAGGCCTCACGTAGTGGTGATGCGGGCTTACGCTGGCTCTGCGCAAAGAGGTACGCAGGGAGGGCCAATGAACCCCTCAGGCGTTAGAAATTCCTCGGAGGACTGAAGAAGAATTATCTCGTGCTATGTCACATTGTTCGGGTTTGAATTCGAGTTCGGCAACGATTAAGTTTGATTCAAATTCGAATTTTCCGATGAGGTTCGCATGAGGTTCGACATTGAGTTCGACTATGAATAGCAGTGAGCACTCACGAGTCACAAATCACAACCACTATTCACTTCACGTTTCGGGAGGCAGGGACAAGCAATGTCTAGAAATTGAATTCAGTAAATTGCAAAGAATACAACACTGAGCACAATAGAGCGAGTACACTCAGACTGAAGTTGGCTTGTGAAAATCTATTGACAACCATGGTAAATAAAGAAAAACCAGTGGCCACTGCGGGAAATTAATTGGTGGGAAGCATAACAAGAGAAAACCATGTGATGCCCATGGTTTTTCTCATAAACCTTAAAACATCTGACAAAAACTGCCTGAACTCTAACCTCAAACTCAAATTTAAAATTTTTTTTTATAAAATTCAGCTTCAGATTCATCTTTAGGTTCGCCTTTAAGTTCGAATTTGTTGAGGTTTGAATTCGTTGAGGTTCGATTATTAGGTTCGCTGAACCTGAACGAATTTTTTTTTTTTTTTTTTGGGTTCACCGAATTCCGAACCTTAAGGTTCAAATTTGGCGAACCCTATGACATAGATCTCAGGTGTATCTCGAGAATATTTCTTAGTTATTTTTGCCAGACTTTCCTTGTAAAGATTTCACTATTGAAAATTAATATATAAACCCTCATCTGCTGCACTGGTTTTCCCACATCGGGTTTTTCCGGGGACAATTGTCCAAAAATGACTTTGTCTATGTGATTGATTCTTATGCCTATATTTTTTACTGTTCTGTTCTCTGCATATACTTGAGTGATAACTGCAGTAGTGTTTATTTCAAAATTTACTGGAAGAATTCTGTAAATAACTTATTGGAGGAATTAGTAGGAGAAATAAATCTATCACTACAGTAGTATTTCAGGATTGAAATTTTCACATCACCCTCCACATTGTCACTGATGGCAATGTACGCAAACTCCAATTTTTTTCAGAAGTTTCAAAATTGTCTTTGCCTACTAAGGTACTCTCTATCTTGTCTTTGCCTCTTTTCCTCCTCATCATCCCCCCCTGCATTCATCTCCTCCCCTACCTACCCTTCCTAGGAAATTGAGTTTCTATATCAAAGAGAAGTCATTGCTTTCAGATCTGTGTACGGGGTAGATTGCCTTCACTGGATACTTATAAATTTTGTGAGCAAAATATTGATAGAAGAGCTGTGATTTAGTTCAACCAGTGTACATATCTGTGAACTATTGGAAACTTAGCAAGATCTCCGAGGGACTGTAGAAAATTACATTTAAGCCTTAAGATTGTTGATGAAGGCCACCCACTTTGCAGGGTGCAAAAAGATTATTCCAATTTCATCCTGGAATTCCACCAATCACTAACAAAACTGTTCTGATGTTCCTGCAGTTACTATACATGTACAAAGTTGCGTTGGACACTGTTGAAATACAATTTCTGGAATTACAACATTGAGAGTCTTGTTTTTTTGTCACACTTTGCTGTCCATTGCACACTTTGCTGTCCATTGCCATTTTGTTCCCTCTTATTTTCTCTCCTTTTAGGTGAGTATCCATGCTTCTTATGAGTAATATACTGATCTTGTTTAGTAACCTGAAATGGTCAGTTCTTAAAAAAGTGTGGTTACAATAGGGATCTCACCAACTTCTTTTTGAGAGTCCAAACTTAAGCTGAATTAGCTTCTGGTAATGTCTACTGTTTTACTTGATAAAGGAGTTTTGACTCCCATTGTGGGGCTCGCATTTGGTTCTGGGTCAATTTTAACTTTTCTGATTCCTAATTACTGATTTTCTCTCTTTATGTGTGTGTTGTCTATAGCTTATTTTTTCTACTTCCTACATAGGAATGATTGGATATTATTTTTAGGTGTGTATAACTTTTTCTATTTAGATTTTATGTTTGGGTCTGCAGGATGTTTATTGTATATTAATTTTTCACAAGCACTGCCCTTGTTTTATCAACAATTGCTGAAAATTCAAGGGGATTATTTTGTTCTACAATTGATCTATTATATTTTTGCATTCTAGATTTGTAGAGGTAATGCACTTTCAAACTCCTGAAACATTTTTCATTCATTTTGAGTAGTCCCAACATGCATCCATGCTTTTGTCTTAACATGGATCAATTAAGAAACAGTAGCTGATACGAGCACATAATATATTTCAGATATGTGAATTTGGAATCTCGGGTTAATTCAGTGATCACAAAAGTTGATAACCAAAAGGAAGATTTGCAATTCTTTCATTAGAGATCAGATAGATAGGCATAAAACTCTCTGGTTTTCATCAGGGCCTCAAAATCCTTTGTTTGTTCACATCCAAAATATTTTCTAGACAAATCTAAATTCAGTGTAACCTGATTTTCTGGAAGGAGCAGATATCAGGCTAACATATCAAAATTTTAGCAGAATCTGTGCATATTCCATACAATTTAGGTTTTTTATTTAGTTGTCAAGAATTGTCAAAAATATTAGGTGTCTATAATTTGGGTAAAACTTTTAATTGATCGATGAAGATTAAATTGACCTAATTCACTGGAAATATATTTCAGGGTGTCATAAGATAAGCATTTTATTGATTGATCCAATTGTTCTGCTTGCAGTTATTCTTCATTTCCGAGAGAAATTCCTGGAAACTTATGTCCATAACAGAGCCACATTATGCATGTTTTGTTAGTCTTACCCCTTTTTTGATCAAAGTTAATACGTGTTTGTACAGCTGCATGAGAGACGTATCAGTGCCTAATCCTGATTTTTTTTGCCAAAGAAAAAAGTAATCAGAATATACATAGACTTATCCTGAATGCTACAGCCAAAAAGAGGTAGCCATAAGCCTGCACACACAGTCCTGATCAACATGGTTACAGGATTCCGTCATCACTAAGCAAAAAAGATCAAGAAGGATAACACTTTACAGCTCAATAAGATCAATCTTCTGTTACAAGCAACTTTAAAAGATTCTGCAAGCATCAGAAAAATGATAATCTTTTGACAGCTTATCAGCCTTGGAATTTAATTCTCTGTAGATGTGGCTAAAAGAATGTTCTGAAAACTGACTTCTTGCCTCTGTGACCCTGCTCATAATAGGAGATGAGGCTATATTTTGGATTCTACAGTTCCTCTTGGCCTAATCTATGATTATTTTGGAATCTCCCAAGACTTGGGAGTTTTTCCAGACCTCTGTCTACTGAATGTTTTAAAAGCATCAATTGACTATAAAATTCGGCTCTATCATTGGAACCATCACCAGCACATAAGTTCCAGTGGAATAATTATGAGAATTGAGAAAAAGGAGAGATCATGCAATACAGATACCTGGGGTTCCTTGTCTACCCTCATAAAAATAACCCCAAGCAAACTCCTGATTTATGTGAACTTCTCTGATGACCCTTTGGGCTTTTATTGAGGGAGGTTTCCAGCTTCCTTGAAAATAAATGCTTATCTTGTGGGTTGCTTGACAAATTGGGATCATTTTTTCCTTTAAATTTGTTTTATTTATGGTTAGCGAACAACTCCAAAGTGCAAAACAGGGTGGAGTTTTAATATTTCTTAATCCTGTTCTACATATGAGGATGCTTGTAATTGTTTTGCATTGATAATTTCCTCCTATCTCTATTGACTCCTCTTGATTCCCACTGCACTATTGTTGGGTTGTTGAAAGTTTGGATTTATATAACAGGTAAAATTCTTTTTCGCCACTATATTTTTTAGTGACTTTGAGCCCAAGTCCAATGCTTTTTCACTAAACTAGAAAATGTCTGTGCACATGCAATCTTTTATCAGACGTGTCACGTGACTGTGGCTTGCATCTAATACTTTCTTTCTTTTATTATATTTTCTGCTTGTACATTTTGGATAAAATTTGATTTCATCATTCATTGATGCCTTTGACTGAAATAGGCAGCACAACAGTTCCAAAAGATATGACTGAAATGGACCAAGATGGAGGAATAAGTCCTTCCCATTCAGATGATGGTTCAGAAAAGCAGCAAGAGAGCAGTTATTCTGATGAGAGTGAAGACATTGCCAGTCTGCAGGACAAATGCCTATCCTTCAATCAAGCTTCACCTCATGCATTGGAAACACCGTCAAGTAAAGCAAAGGCAGAAAATGTTCCAGAAAATGTCAATAATGGAAAAGGAGCTTTAGAGAGTGCAGGCTCTTTATTGTCCTCTGATGAAGCAGCAAACCGGCAAAATTACGGACAGGCAACTCAGATGCATGAAAGTGGTGGAAGCTCTGGTAAAAAACGGCGCAGCAGATGGAATTCTATGCCCGAAGAGGGATTAGTAACAAATGAAGGTGAATGTAGTGGTAAGAAGAAGAAATCAAGATGGGCTACAGAAGAACCTAACATTTCAATGCTAGGGCAAACAAAACTCCCAGATGTTATGGAGTTAAGTGGTAAGAAGAAGAGATCAAGATGGGATACCGAGGAACCAAAAACGTCAATGCTAGGGCAAAGCAAACTTCCAGATTTTATGGAGTTAAGTGGTGTAGATCCCGAAGTGCAGGAACTAAATCTGAAGCTCTACATGATCAACTGGAGACTTCGGACTGGAAATGTTATTATTGCGTCAAGCGATGGGAAAAGATCTCCGTCCCCAGAGCCTATATATAATAATTTGGGGATGAGAATCAATACAAGGGAGGTTAGAGCCAGAGAAAAGCTCACACAGGAAAGAGATATGACAATTGCAAGTTTGAATGCAAAAAAACCTGCCTTTAAGCTACCTGTAGATTCTAAGAAAAAGCCAGACAAAAAAACTCCACACAAAAAACTTTATGTACCTGTTAAGGAATACCCTGGGTACAATTTCATTGGGCTTATCATAGGCCCCCGTGGTAATAACCTGAAAAGAATGGAGCAAGAAACTGGGGCTAAGATATTACTAAGAGGGAGAGGATCCAGAAAGGAAGGATCAGGGAAGAAAGTTCTAAAGCCAGAGCCATCAGATTATGAAGACTTGCATGTTCTCGTAGAGGCAGATGATGAGACTGCTCTGGAGAAGGCTTGCACTATGGTTGAAAAATTGCTTGTGCCTGTAGAAGAAGGAAGCAATGAACTCAAACGGGCTCAACTATTGGAATTGGCAAAAATTAAAGGCACTGGCAAAATTTATATTTGTGGATTTTGTGGACAGGAAGGTCATGTGCTAGCTGGTTGTCCAGTGAGGAAGAAAAGTCTAGAGAAGGTATTATCACAGGTCACAAAAGTGGATATTGCTAATGACCATGATTTATGCTTTGAACTTGGAACAGGGAAATCGGCAGCATCTATGGGAAATAGTGGGTCTGGGTTTCCAAGACAGTCCATTCAACCACTGGGTCCCACAGGCAGTTATATGTCATCTTTAGATCAATCTGGAGGACTGGAACACCCACAAACTGGAAATGGTCAAATAGGACCCGAGGTAATGAGGGTATCGACGGAAAAGAGGGGGTTTGAGGTTCCAATTCAGTCCTCTCAACCAATAGGTTTTACAGACAGTTATATGGCATGGTTAACTGGAGGCTTGGAACACCCAGAAATTGTAAATCCTGGAATAGTACCTGGGAAAGTGTCTGTGGAAAAGAGTGTGTCTGGGCTTCCAAGACAGTCCACTCAACCACTGGGGCTTACAGACAATTATATGACATGGTTAGCTGGAGGCTTGGAACGACCCGAGAAGGTAAATACTGGAGTAGGACCTGAGATAAGGAATGTATCTATTGAAAAGAGTGGGTCCGGGCTTCCATGGCAGTCCACTCGATCACTTGGTCTTACAGACAATTATACGTCATGGTTAACTAGAGGCTTGCAACACCCAGAAAGTGGGAAAGATGTAATAGGACCAGAGATAAATAATGTTTCTTTGGAAACGAGTGGGTCTGGGATTCCAAGACAGTCCACTCAACCACTGGGTCTTAGAGACAATTATCGGTCATGGTTAGCTGGAGGTTTGGAACACACAGAAAAGGGAAGTGCTGGAATAGGACCAGATATAAGTAAGGGTGATTATGCACAGATATCATGGAATCCTTCAACTAGGCCTGTATCATCATCTCCTTATAATCTTTATTCTAATAACAATGGTTCTGGCATGCCACACCATAGTGTCAATCCTTTGCAAGGAGGTACTTTCAACAGTTTGCCAGTTACTTCATATCGTACATATGACCTATATGAGATACCGCTCCGTTCAGCAGAATCATCTAGTGGCATGCATGGGCTGCCTAGATATCAACCAGTGCTAGGCAATGTCCGTGATTCCACGATGTCAAAATTAAATGTCCATTCAGCTGATGCCATGAGCCATTTTTCTCCAAACCAATCCAGGATATCTACAGACTATGCACCTCCATCAGTTCCATCGGGCAGTGCATATTCCAGTCATCATCACAAGCTTCATTAATGAGAGGTTTGGGTACTACTACTCCATGGCCATCTAACCTTTTTCCTTCTGGATATGATAAGAAAGCTGTGGAATTGGAATACGAAAGATTTATATCTGAAATGGGGCTGTGACATGAGAACATTTCAGGGATATAATATTTCATTCCAAGACTAAAATTTGAGCATCTATATCAGACAGAAGTAATTAATCTCTGATTGAATTTGTACAAATTAAATTACCTTCACTTTCTACTTCTGAATTTTTGCGAACAAAATGTTGATAAGGAAGCTGTGATTTAGTTCAACCAGGATACACACTTTGTACCATTGGAAATTTAGAAACATCTTTGAGGTACTAGAGAAAATGACATCTAAGGTTATTGATGAAGGCCAGATACTTGGCAGTGTTTTGAAAGATTCCTCCAGTTACATTCAATACATCTTGGAACTACACAACTTACCAACAAAGTTGTTCCGATGTTTCTGCAGTTACAATATTTGCAGAGAGTTGCTTTGGATCATGTTGAATTTGTGTTTCTGGAATTACAACACTGAGTGTCTTGGCACTTAGCTGTCCATTGCCTTTTCATTCCCTTTTTATTCTTTCTCTTCTTGAAGGTGAATATCTATGCTACTTATGAATGATATGTCGATCCTATTTTGTAAGCGGAGATAATTGGCCAGTTTCTTGAAATGCATAATGGTTACAACGGGAATCTCATCACCTTTTTGAGAGTCCAAACATGTCTCCTGTGTGGTGTATCCTATTTCTGGGGTTGACGAGTCATGATACTCGTATCCATGTGTCCTCCATGACCTGTGTCCACTTGTCGTGTGACTTAGTGTTCATCTGGGCCTCAAAATGCTCTGTTTTAAGAAATTATTTCAACAAAGATAATTTTATCTTATTGTTCACTGTGGAGTTAGAAGAACTTGCTGTTTTGAGTTGAACCTAATACATAAATCATGTAGGTTGGCCAATTAATCACTGATAAATTAGCATACATTATTAGTCACACAAATGCTGCGATTTTTTCAAACTGTTATCTATATGGGTTATTTAGAGTTATTTTCTTATTTCTCTGGGGTTGTGCAACTCATTATTGTTGGAGCTGTGCTTCTCACCTTGGCATAGTTCTTCTCTGGCTGTTTTAGATAACTTGGTTCATACCAAGTGGTGTTATAACAGGTAGATTCTTGGATTGTCACTTTTAAGAGTGGCGATTACGCATCCACAGCTTTTTCTAGACAAATCCACATTCAATGAAACCTGATTTGCTAGGAGGAGGTATTAGGCCAACATATCAAATTTTTAGCGGATTTGGTGTAGATTTTTAGGCTCACATCACCTACAATTAAAGTTTTTCAATTAGCCAGATGGCATTTCCAATAGTATTAGGTTTCTATTTTGAGTAAAACATTTTATTGATTGATTGAAACTAAGTTTGATGTTTGACCGAATTCATCGATTTTTTTTTTCAGAATGATTAATCCAATTGTTTTGCTTGCTATCCTTCTTCTGCTGTTTATCTGCTTTTCCAAGAAAAACTCCTGAAAACTTATGTTAATAACTTAGGCACATTATGCATGCAATTTTTGTTAGTCACACCGTTTTTTAATCATAGTTAATAAGTGTTTGTACAACGATATGAGACATTCCATTGCCTTTTCATTCTTTCTCTTCTTGAAGGTGAATATCTGTGCTACTTATGAATATTATGATGATCCTATTTTGTTAGCTGAGATAATAATTGGCCAGTTTCTCGAAATGCATAATGGTTACAACGGGAATCTCATCACCTTTTTGAGAGTCCAGACATGTCTCCTGTGTGATGTATCCTATTTCTGGGGTTGACGAGTCATGGTGCTCGTATCCATGTGTCCTCCATGACCTGTGTCCACTTGTCATGTGACTTAGTGTTCATCCGGGCCTCAAAATGCTTTGTTTTAAGAAGTTGTTTCAACAAAGATAACTTTATCTTATTTTTTACTGTGGAGTTTGAACATGCTGTTTTGAGCTGAACCCGATACATAAATCATGTAGGTTTGCCAATTCATTACTGATAAATTAGTATACATTATTAGTCGCACAAATGCTGCAATTTTTCAAACTGTTATCTATATGGGTTATTTAGAGTTATTTTCTTATTTCTCAGGGGTTGTGCAACTCATTATTGTTGGAGCTATGCTTCTCACCTATATTTGGCATAGTTCTTCTCTGGCTGTTTTAGATAACTTGGTTCATATCAAATGGTGTTATAACAAGTAGATTCTTGGATTGTCACTTTTAGGAATGGTGATCATGCATCCATAGCTTTTTCTAGACAAATACACATTCAATGAAACCTGATTTGCTAGGAGGAGATAGTAGGCTAACATATCAAAATTTTAGCGGATTTGGTGTAGACTTTTTGGCTTACATCCCCTACAATTAAAGTTTTTCATTTAGCCATAAGGCATTGCCAAAAGCATTAGGTTTCTATTTTGAGTAAAATATTTTATTGATTGATTGAAACTAAGTCTTATGTTTGACCTAATTCATTGGATTTTATTTTGAGAATGATTAATCCAATTGTTTTGCTTGCAATTCTTCTTCTTCTGCTGTTTATCTGCATTACCAAGAAAATTTCCTGAAAACTTATGTTAATATCTTAGGCACATTATGCATGCAATTTTTTGTTAGTCACGCCCTTTTTTTAATTATAGTTAATAAGTGTTTGTACAGCTATATGAGATTTTTCATTGCCTTTTCATTCCCTTTTTATTCTTTCTCTTCTTGAAAGTGAATATCTGTGCTACTTATGAATAATATGTTGATCCTATTTTGTAAGCTGAGATAATTGGCCAGTTTCTTGAAATGCATAATGGTTACAACGGGAATCTCATTACCTTTTTGAGTGTCCAAACATGTCTCTTGTGTGATGTATCCTATTTCTGGGGTTGACGAGTCATGTGTTGGATGCTTGTATTCATGTGTCCTCCATGACCTGTGTCCACTTGTCATGTGACTTAGTGTTCATCTGGGCCTCAAAATGCTTTGTTTTAAGAAATTGTTTCAACAAAGATAATTTTATCTTATTGTTTACTGTGGAATTAGAAGAACATGCTGTTTTGAGCTGAACCTAATACATAAATCATGTAGGTTGGCCAATTAATCACTGATAAATTAGTATACATTATTAGTCGCACAAATGCTGTGATTTTTTCAAACTGTTATCTATATGGGTTATTTAGAGTTATTTTCTTATTTCTCTGGGGTCGTGCAACTCATTATTGTTGGAGCTGTGCTTCTCACCTATATTTGGTATAGTTCTTCTTGTTGAGAATTTGGAGGGTTGGAGATTAATTCAAATTCTCTTCTTGATAATTACTTGTGAGGTTACTTGGGTTACTTATGTCTTTTCTTCTTTAACTTATTTAATTTTTCATCAAGTCAATTATCAAAATACACAAGACACACAAATTAGGCTCCTAGAGCCAGGGCAAAACCTGGCCCTCTTGCACAGGAAAACCCACGAGAAATTCTTCTTATAGATCTTCAAATGACAGGTATCTTGACTCAGACTTAGACCCTTGACCTATGAATGCCTCCAAGACCTTGTCTTTACTTCTTTGTTTGCCTTCAACACTGACTCTTCTCTTCTGCTCCAATCTGCACTGATCTGCACTAGTACTAGAGAGCTTGGTCTCTAATTCTTATTACTTAGTCAACACTTAGATAATTAATCTTATTCACCTAGTCCTTCTTCAAACAGATCCACACTTTGTTCACTGTCTTTAACCTTTCATATAATACAGGTTCTTTTCATAACGTGGTGACATACAAACGATAAGCAATCCTTCTATAATATAGCTGCAGATTTTACTTGAGATGAGGTGCAGTGATATCCGCAACTTAACCCTGTACTTAGTCTCTGTAATCCGTTCTTATCTCTGTACTATTTAACCCTCTGAAATCCGCATCTATATGTCTCCTGAAATCTGCATTTACATCACAGAGCAATCCTCAATTTCCTCCACAGGACAGTCCGCAATTAACTTCAGATTATCCTCATACAGATCCGCACTTCATCACAGATAGGATCTGCACTTTATCACAGAGAAAAACCCGCACTTATGTTGCAGAGATAATTCGCACTGCACTTCCGCACTGCACTTAGAGATAGCCTGCACTTCAGATGCTGAGATGATCCGAAATTCTGTGTTTTCTGCGAAGGCTACAGGGGTATATAGTTGTTTGCCCCTGTATATAAGCTGACCTGACTTGGTGAACCGGTGTGACTATTTGGGAGCCGACATGACTGTTATGAGGCCGACTTCTAATACATTATTTAATCTTATCTTCCAGTGTTTGAGTGAGGGCTGATAGAGCCATTCTTCCATGGTTTCTAGGACAAGGTCTTGGAGCATTTCATGAGACTAGATCCTTTATATATATATATATATATAAGACACTTAATTACATTTATCCCTAGAAGACAAAACCCTAGATAGACATCAAGAAGAAGTCTATTAACCTATAATAAACTCTTGCTCATGAAACCCATGAAGCAAGTACAAAATACATTTTATTATCTTTTGTCTTCTACTTTTCATAATTACATAGTCAATATGAAGGCCGATCCTAGTTACACTTTTCAGCACTTCTCCGGCTGTTTTAGATAACTTGGTTCATACCAAGTGATGTTATAACAAGTGGATTCTTGGATTGTCACTTTTAGGAATGGTGATCACACATCCATAGTTTTGTCTAGACAAATCCACATTCAATGAAATCTGATTTGCTAGGAGGAGATATTGCAAAACCCTAGATAGACATCAAGAAGAAGTCTATTAACCTATAATAAACTCTTGCTCATGAAACCCATGAAGCAAGTACAAAATACATTTTATTATCTTTTGTCTTCTACTTTTCATAATTACATAGTCAATATGAAGGCCGATCCTAGTTACACTTTTCAGCACTTCTCCGGCTATTTTAGATAACTTGGTTCATACCAAGTGATGTTATAACAAGTGGATTCTTGGATTGTCACTTTTAGGAATGGTGATCACGCATCCATAGTTTTGTCTAGACAAATCCACATTCAATGAAATCTGACTTGCTAGGAGGAGATATTGGGCTAACATATCAAAATTTTAGCGGATTTGGTGTAGATTTTTAGGCTCACATCCCCTACAATTAAATTTTTTCATTTTACACTTTTCAGCACTTCTCCGGCTGTTTTAGATAACTTGGTTCATACCAAGTGATGTTATAACAAGTGGATTCTTGGATTGTCACTTTTAGGAATGGTGATCACACATCCATAGTTTTGTCTAGACAAATCCACATTCAATGAAATCTGATTTGCTAGGAGGAGATATTAGGCTAACATATCAAAATTTTAGCGGATTTGGTGTAGATTTTTAGGCTCACATCCCCTACAATTAAATTTTTTCATTTAGCCACAAGGCATTGCCAAAAGTATTAGGTTTCGATTTTGAGTAGGTTTCCTGAAAACTTATGTTAATAACTTAGGCACATTATGCATGCAACTTTCTGTTAGTCACACCCTTTTTTTCAATCATAGTTAATAAGTGTTTGTACAACTATATGAGACTTATGAGCGCCTTTTTTTTTTCTCTAAATAAAAAAATAAACTGGAATATACATGGAATGGAATTGGTCAAACGGCTACAGCCCAAAAATTGTAGCCAGAAGCCTCCCTTCGAAAATCTTGTTTGACATAGTTACAGTCTTCTCCCATCATTAAGCATAATAGAACAAACAGGGTAGCCCTTTACAGCTCAATAAGTACAATCTTCTCTTACAAACAGCCTTCAGAGATTCTGTAAATATCAGAAAAATGATGACCTGGGTCCTTAAGATGACTTTGTCAGTTCTGAGATCTGCACATTGTCGTTAAATTCCTGCTCCATGAGGGTGATTTCCTGCAATGAAAGGGCATCTTTTGACAGCTTATCAGCCTTGGAGTTTAATTTTCTGTAGATGTGGCTAAAAGGGAATTCTAAAAATGGACTTATTCCCTCTGTGCCTCTGCTCAAAATAGGGGATTAGGCTATATTTTGGATTCTATAGTGTAATATTCGTAATGGAAATATACAATGATACAGAAAGCAAACAAAGCAAAAATACGCATAAAATTTGCACACAAATCAGAGACCCAATATGGAGCCAAAAACTGTGTTGTTCTAAGCCATTTTATTATAAAATCACGGGGTTACAATCTGATGTTTGGAAAGTGTGCACTTGGGCTTGCCCAATGCAAGCTAGCAAAGCCCAAGTGATGAAGGCAAGGTTCCTAAATGTTGCTGGCTGATCTTTCATTGGCTCTACGTTGTACTCTCCAGAAACCTAAGTTAACAGGTTCCGGATCCGCTAGTTTTTTGAAAATTTAGGATCTGGATACGGCAAGGATACGTCAAGTACAAAAAATTTAAAATATAATAATATTTTTTAAAATTTTAAAAAACACTTTAGAGTTCAAAAATTGAATCCATCAAACACTTTTAGAACTGAAACCATTAGATATATTATAAATATGAAGATTGAAAGACTGAAATGATGCATCCTCCCTCATACAAAGTAACAAAAAGGATCATAATATCATAAATCATAAATGATAATATTAAATACATTTACATATCCTCAAATGATCTACATTATCTTCTGCATATTGCAACTCTACATCATGAATAGATGACGGGGGTCCTGGAATGTAGGAAATTGCATCAATAGGCTACACTGGTGGTGGAACAATATCCTCAAGTATGTTGAGGTGAGTCATGGCATTCAATGCCATTTTCAAGTCAGAGATTTCAGGCTGCACATCCCACATCCCACTCGGACCTTTTGTATACTCTGGTTCAACATGTGATAAAAGATGGAGGTTGGAATGAACATACACAAGATCCTCAGTGTTTGCCGCTCCCAGCCTGTTTCGCTTCACTGAATGGATGAAGCCATATGTACTTCAATTCCTCTCAGCTGATGAGGAACTAGCAACCTTTGATAACAACCTGGTGACTAGAGTGGAGAGATGAATGCTATCCCCACCATAGAAGCCCCACCAAATAATAAAATGAAGATACCCTCGATCATCCATAGTTACTGGATCTGAAAAGCTACCAGTAGATTGTGCAATCCTCCAAATTCTTGGCGTACTTCTATTGCAACTCCCATATCTCTATAGATTTTCCTCAAAGCTGTCTTGTATCTTTGTACCACTTCAAAATCCTTGCTTGGCGCTTTTCTACCGGGTAAAGACAAAATTTTGGAATGATAATATTTAAGGTGCAATGCTCAGGCCAAAAGGTGTAATGGTGTGTGTTAAAATTTGGGTACCAGAGGACAAGTGGTTCTCTAAGACTTTGATTTTTGACCTAGGGAAAAGTGTCAGGTCCGTCAGTGAGGTACATTGATTACAATTTTAGGTCCGTCAGTGAGGTACATCGATTACAGTGTCAGGTCCGTCAGTGAGCAGTGGCTCGCAGAGTCAGATGGGTGGTGCTTCGTGCAGCATGCAGAGCAGTCCGCAGAGTAGTTCGCAGAGTAGCCCATTGATGGATAGTTCACATGGTACTTCAGCATCTATAGGCACAGGTTCAGGCAGGAGGTCAGTTGGCAGGCATTCAGGAGTTCAGGGTTCTGATGAGGATGAGGATTCTTTCACTACGGTGGGAGAAGTGTGCTAAGGGAAGAGGAAGCCCAAGTGGCTTTAGGACACCTTGAGAGAGGCCACATCTGTTGCTAGGCCGAAGAGACAGGTTAGAGAGAGCAAACCACCTGAGCGGTTCTGTAGCTATATGGCATTGATCATTAGCATCGTTGATTCTGAGCCTTTTAGCTATTATGAGGAGGTAGCTAGCCAATAGGTCTGGATAGAGGCCATGCAGGTGGAGTATTCTTCTATCATGAAGAACGATGTTTGGGAGGTGGAGCCGAGGCTTGTAGGGAAATTAGTGGTTACTTCCAGATGGATTTACAAGATAAAGCATGCTGCAGATGGCAACATCGAGAAGTTCAAGGCTTGATTTGTGGCTAGAGGTTTCTCCCAGGTAGAGGGAGTTGATTATGAGGAGATCTTCGCTTTCGTGGCTCGATATACTTCCATTCTCTCCATTATATCGATAGCAGAAGAGATGGGTTGGAAGATCCACCAGATGGATGTGAAGACCACATTTCTCAGTGGCTTCATACTGGAGGAGGTGTATATTCAGTAGCCATAAGGATTTGAAGTGCATGGGAAGGAGTCCCATGTATGCACACTGAAGAAGACACTTTATGGCTTGAAGCAAGCTCCCAGAGCTTGGTACTCGAGGATTGATACGTACTTGCAGGAGTTGGGTTTCACAAAGAGTGATGCAGATCCGAACCTATACTTTATTGTAGTAGGTGAGAAGCCTCTCATTCTGGTGCTATATGTGGATGACTTGGTCATTACATGTGCAGAGAGAATCATAGAGGGCTGCAAGAGAGATCTTGCTTCAGAGTTCGAGATGAAGGACATTGGCTTGATGCATTACTTTTTGGGATTGGAGGTGTGGCAGGAGGAAGGGAATTTCTTCGTGGGATAGGGGTAGTATATTGTGGACATTCTTAGCAGATTGCACATGGAGGATTGCAAACCCATGTCGACACCTATGATCACTAACTGGAAGAAGCATCACGCTTCTGATTCTGAGTTGGTGGATCCTACTTTGTATAGACAACTAATTGGTTCCTTGATGTATTTGGTCAACACTCGACCAAATATTTGTTTTGCAGTCAACACGATGAGCCAGTTCATGTGTGAGCCTAAGAGAGTGCACTGGGTTGCTGCAAAACACATACTTCGTTACTTGCAGGGGACAGTGGATTATGGTCTGCATTGTAGACAGGGAGATGGAGTGAGACTGGCAGGGTACATTGATTCAGATTGAGCAAGTTGTGCTTCTGATATGAAGAGCACTTCAGGGTGTTGTTTTGGGTTGGGTTCGGCGGTTGTGTCGTGGTTCAGCTGAAAGCAACAGTCAATAGCATTGAGTTCAGTGGAAGCAGAGTACATGACAGTCAGTTTGGCTAGTTATGAGGCCATATGGCTTCGCAAGATGTTGTTTGGCTTATTTGGTTAAGCGTTGAGACCATCAGTGATTTACTGTGATAATCAGAGTTGCATTAAATTCACGAAGAATCCAGTATTTCATGACAAGTCAAAGCATATCGGAATCAAATATCATTTCATCAGAGACTATGTTCAGAAGGGAGTTGTGAAGGTTGAGTATATTCCCACTGATGAGTAGGTAGCAGACATATTCACCAAAGCCTTACCATGAGGCAAGCATGTCTACTTCAAAGACAAGATGGGAGTGGTGAGGAGCACTTTCCTCGGTAAAAGCTAGTGTTAAAATTTGAGTACCAGAGGACAAGTGGTTCCCTGAGGTTTTGATCTTTGGCCTAGGGAAAATTATCAAAATGTATTTTGTACTTTTTTTCTAAAGTGACTTTATAAGTGGTAAAGTCAAATCTAATTTAAAAGTGACTTCATAAGTGATAAAGTTACAAAGTCTAATTTAAAAGTGACTTTGTTAAAGTCAATGTGAAATTAGAAAGTGAAAAAGTGACTATGGAAATAAAATGCTAAGTGGGTCTTTATTTAAGTGGGGTGAATTAAAAATTAGAAAGTGAGAATTAAATGCACATTTATTTTCAGCCCTTGATCTAAAGCTATTTCAGCCATTGGATTTGGGGATTTCCCAAATGTCACTTAGGGTTAGGTTAAAGGAGGAAAATAAGAGAAAAGGTTATTCAGTCTTTCCTGAGCAATTGAGAGAAGGAGCAAGAGAGTGCAAGGAGATTTTTTGAGCAGAGAGAGATAAAGAGAAGCAACACCTTGGCACACTTACCGAGGCAACATTTATTTCAACAAATCCATACAACAAAGCAGAGACACAATTTTCAAGGCAAGTGGCACGAAAATAGAGGAAGGAAAGATTGCATTTATTGTTGCATTTTAGGCACAGTTTTCGAGGTTCGTGCAACAACATTTCAGCACAAAAATCGAGGTATGTACAACCACAGTTTGGCACAGCTTTCGAGGCAGTCGTATTGCTATTTTGGCACACATTCCCAAAATTTGTACAATTGTCTTTTGGCACAATTTTCGAGGAGGGCTGTACAACTGTTTCGGCACACTTTTCTATGCTGTATGTACATCATTTAATGCTATACCTTTCGCTGTAAATATTCTGTTTTGTATTGGCACGAATTTCGAGGTGGACAAGCACGAAATTCGAGATACGTAAAAATTTATGGTTGCTGGAATTTTTACTGTGTATTTCATTTATTTGTAAAAGCAATATTCATAAATAAAGAAGAACTCTCGAACTGGTTTTCCCCAAGAGTTGTAGGGGATTTTTCCAAGGGTCATATTGACAAAAAATAGTGTGTTAATTTTCTCTGTGTGGCTGAAATATTTTACTGTGTTTTTATTTCTGCAATTTCCAGCGATGTGAAATTCTTGAATTTGTGTTTTCAGAAAATTTATTTCATTTCCAGAATTTGAATGTATGATTATGGGAATGAGCATTTAACTTTATGGGAGTGATGAGGTGAAATTGAAAACCAGAGTGGGGTTTTTTTACATGGTATCAGAGTTTGGGTGGCTGAAAAGTGTAGTTTGGGACAACAAGTGAAAAATTACAGCAAAATAACTGAACCTTTACCACAACATTGAAATTTTCAGTTCTTTAAGACAACAAGCATGTCTTTGCGCTTGAGAGTTGATGATAAGTTGGATGGGTAGAGAAACTATAGTGCATGGAGGGAGAGAATCCAGAGCATCTTTGAGGAGACAGAAGTTTGGGGCATCATGGTTGGAATGAACATACACAAGATCCTCAACCTTTGCCGCTCCCAGCCTGTTTCGCTTCACTGAATGGATGAAGCCATATGTACTCCAATTCCTCTCAGCTAATGAAGAACTAGCAACTTGTGATAACAACCCGACGGCTAAAGTGGAGAGATGAATGCTATCCCCACCATGGAAGCCCCACCAAGTAATAGGATGAAGATGCCCTCGATCATCCATAGCTACTGGATCTGAAAAACTACCAGTGGATTGTACAAATCCTCCAAATTCTTGGCGTACTTCTATTGTAACTTCCATATCTCTATAGATTTTTTTCAAAGCTGTCTTGTATCCTTGTACCACTTCAGAATCTTTGTTTAGCGTAGTTCTACCAGGTAAAAACAAAATTTGGAATGGCAATATTTAGGGTGCAATGCATAGGCCAAAAGGTGTAAGGTGTGGTCATTTTCTTCCACCTTTCTGTAACTGTCTTTCACTAAATAATATAATGTTTCATAAGTGTCATTTTCACTTGCCTTGATAATTTTCCTTATCATCTCCAACATACTATCAATGTTTTCATAAACTTCCTTCAAGCAAGGTGTATTTGTGTCAAATGCTCTGATCAAGGTAAAGATTGGTTCAGTAAACCGTAGAAGGTATTGGACCTTGTCCCACCATGCATCATCAAGAATGATGGACTTAATTTTTTGCCCTTTATCAGAAGTGGAAGCCCTCCATGATTCCCAAAAAGGGTCAATGACCATTGACTGTAATGCTTGTTTCACCTCCACAAGCCTCTTTATGACAAGAGTGTGGGAAGCCAAACGAGTTTCAGTAACCTACAATTTTAAAAATTTCAAATCTCAAATGAGAAATCATATATAAATTTGTAATTAAAATTAAGAATTTCCAATACAAATAAATTATAATAGTAAAAACTGATTAAAAAAATAGTATCTTCAGTAGCACCAACTTTGCAAAACCGTGATATATGGCTTGAGACATTGAATGATTGGTTATGAACAATTGGATTTATTTTGCTGCTAGATATATTTCATTAATCCATTAAATCTCACCAATCTTGACAAGCATAAGGTTCAATGAATGCACTGTACATGGGGTCCAATATATATGATCATATCGACCCTCCACAATCAACCCTACAACTTTACAAACCTGTGCGTTGTCCGTAATGACTTGGACAACATTATGTGACTCCACACTTTCTATTGTCTCAATAACAATTTTGGATATGAAATATGCATCTTTCTTTATTCCACTGTAATCAACAACCTTAAAAAACATTGCCCCTTGGGGGCATACTGCAACAACATTAATTAATGGCCGTTTCTTTGGTCTCTCCATCCATCAGAAATGAATGACACCTTTGTTTCTGCCCATGTATCCCATATTGTCTGTAGTTTTCTATCCATGGATTGTCTCTCTGATGCCAACAAAGTAGTGCAAACCTTTTCATATCCAGGGCTTTTGTACAATTTTGGTGCTTCATTAACTGCCTTAATCATTTGTTGCCAATAAGGGGAACACACCAAATTGAATGCTAGCCTATTTGCATAGATGTAATAAGCCACATGTTCATCGACTATGTCTCTACCTTGATTATTGAAAGTTGCTTAAAGAGGGCCTAGAGTAGGCCTTTTATTAGTTGTGGTAGCAGACATAGATGGCAATGGAGACCTAGTTGTAGAGCTTTGTACAAGGTGTTTTTTCTTAGCAAGCTTCCTGTCAGTAGCTTCTTGTAAAGATGCATAGAATTTCATTTTTCCAGGACTCAAACCTTGGCCAGGTTTTCCATTTGCATCTTTTGGCCCGATGCATACTTGCACCCATGTGTTAGTTTGATCAATGAGATGGGCCTTCACTCTAGTATATGAGCCATTTTTTTATATTTTGGCATTCATTGCACTTCCATTTAAATGAACCATCTCCAAGATTTTTCCCAATAATCTCTACATACTGCTACAGATGAGATTTTGGATCTGTTTTAATAATTTCCCCTTCACTCTGGTCATACTGTGATGGTTCCATAACGATAATGGTCTATAGATTACTTCGATGCATATAAAATTTAAAAAAAAAATATTATCAATACACAATTAAAATTTAAAATACACTTGTGACTATATGGAAATAACTTATAACTTTATAAGCAAACCGGATCCCCAATGTGACAAACATAAATACCCAAAAATTTCAATATAGTATATACATACGGCTAAGGCTATATCATATATGGATTAAGGTCCTAGACTATATGAATAAGATTTATAAATTAAAATTGTTAATAGGCTAATGTATTAATAATTTAATATTAACTTATAACTTATTTAATATTAAGTTATATAATAATTAATTAATTATTAATAAATATTATGGTGCTACCAGCAACTAAACAATTAGAATCTAGATGGTAAATTGAAAACCATAAATCTAAAATCTTGTTTATATATATAACTATATTCAATATTCAATGTTCATATTCATATATTAAAAATTTAATATTATTAATCTAGACTTCATATATATTTTTCATATGTTAAAACTTATTATTATTAAGTTATTAATTTAATAATTTATTTCTTAAATAATATATATTTATTCAACTTCATATATATTTTTAATATGTTAAAACTTAATATTATTAAGTGATTAATTTAATAATTTATTTCTTAAATAATATATACTTATTAAATTTATTACTATGCACACAATAATTAAATTTGAACTATGCTGAAGCGTGGACAATGGAAAGCAGAAAGCCTACCTTCGTCCGCCGCGACGCCGCAGATGAGCCTTTGGAGTCGGTCGGTGCTATGGTGAAAACTTGCAGTGATTCGATCGTTTTTCCGATGCCTGCCTGCTTGCGTGCTGCCTGTCGGTGTGCCTGCCTATGTGCTGTCGGTGCTGTCTATTTGCTGCGGTGTGAATAGTTGGTGCTGCCTGTTTGCTGTGGTGTGAACAGTCGCCGATGGGTGCTGCAGTATCGCTGAATAAGAGTGAATAGTTGGTGCGTTTGAATAGTTCAAAAAGTTGACTTGAATAAGTTTAAAATTTATTTTAACTTTGTCGCAGACCTTTAGGATTTAACGAAAAGATGAACGCAAACCTAAATCGATTGCCGCCGACCTTTAACGAAAATGTGAACGCAAACCTAAATCGAAACCTAAAAGTAAAAATCTAACATTTGAAATATAATTTTGCACGTTTCAGACATTCCATTTCTCCTTCACCGTGGGATCCGTTTCCTAAATTTGTTGAACCGTATTTTTACCATATTTTGCGTATTTAGGCGGATCCAGATATGGATTCAGTAACTTAGTCAGAAACTAAGCTGCTGGCTGTAAGAAATGGCTGCTAGGGCCTCCTTCGGTGCTCAAAAAATTATGGGAAATTAACCCCGAGCTCCCCTCCAATAACCCACAAAAGCCCACGAAGGAATTGGCCAAATGCAGAACTTCGGCCCAATTTCCCCTATGCTCCTCTAGCTGCTGGCTGAGTTGGGACCCTTGTTTGACCCCTCATATCTGCCCAAAAAATTCTTCCGAATTAATCTTGGCCTCTCCTCAATAAACCTAGAAAAACCTAGATAGTAGAAAGGGTTTGTCCTAGTTTTGATGCTCCAAAATTGACCCCCAAATACTTGGCCACCCACTGCCAGAAAATATAACCTGTAAGGAAAGTTGTGTTTTCCACTCCTCGAAGGGCTGGAAACTCTCCTCAAATTCCCTCTGATTAGACTCCAATCAATCTCAGCTCTTCAATCTGTCTCTCAAGCCTTCCCACAATCAGCTCCACCCATGACTGCGCAGTCCTGGGACAAATCTACACAGGCCCAACCCAAGAAATTCCGGCACCCCACTTCACCAAAGAATTGCGTGGCTCTTCCTCTATGTCCAGGCTGAAGCGAAGGCAAGTCGTATTCCCTGAGACAGGTCTCCCAAGCCTTCACAAAGTCGTAACAATACCTCCCTAGGATGGCACTCGTGGTCCACCAAAGAAAAGGGTGAGATTTCCCCTTGGAAACCTCTAGTGCTAAACAACACCTGTGACTTCATTGAACAACTAGAGCAACAATGGGTAAATGTCAAATTAACAAAAGTGCTCCATGTTGCCTTCAACCCTATATTTATAATTGTTTTCTCACCTTTCCTTGTGAGTCCCTTAGCCAAATATTTCAACCTCCTTAACACATAATCGATTTTCCTCCAAGGGGTGCGTATTCCTTGAGGGGTGGCCCCTACATTCCACCAAGGTTGGAATTTTGATTTCGCCGAAGTCCCATGTACCAAAGGTGTCTCCAATGCCCAAATTACAAAATTGTGCTACGCTTAGCACTTCCCCAAAAAAATTCATTAATCCTATTAAATGAAAAATCGAAATTGGGGATATTACAGTCAGCCTCACCAAAAATTGCTTGTCCTCAAGCAATCCCTGAACAAGCATCCTCTATAGTTGTTGATTGACATTGCCACTGCAAAATATGTCGGGGTCCCAAAGGCGCCACTGAATCATCTCTGACCTCTGCACTGCTCTGACATTAAGGGATCCCTCAATACCAGGATCCCAAGCCATCCTGTCCAACATGAAGCTCTCCTTGCTCCACTCAATATCCTACTAGGCATTAGTATCAGAAGCCCTCTGCACACCATTAGTGAGTAGGGAATCACGATAATATGACACTATGCCCAACTCCTCATGACGCTGCCCTACCAAGTAGTCCGTCCCATGCACTCCAAGAGTTAACCCTCGAAGATACCACCTAATCCCTGCAAAGATAACGTCTCACTCACATGAGCTCCTCTTGATATCATCCTACTGACCAACCTTCCATGCTAATGGAGTCTCCCCCACTCCATCAGTGACTCACTAAAGCCCAATGGAAGATTTGCATGATCTCCATCTGTATTTGCCAACTCATCCCTAAAGGTTATTGCGCTATGTAACGCTGTAATGCTCGGGTCCCCCACTGATCTTGGAGAGGTGCCATCATGTTGATGCTGCGCTACTATAACTATGACATATTCCCCATCGTGCGCAGACTGTATCTCCCTCTCCTGGGGTCTAGTGGTGAAAAATCTGTGAAGGCCAAGCTCATCTTGCCCGAGCATCTTCATGATGCCAATGTCTACCCCTCCACTGCCAATCTCGACCCTGAGCAACAACAGGATAAGTTTGCCTTGCCATGCAGTGGAGGTCTCAGTGATCCTCCATGTGTCAAACCCAAAGGTGGACTAGATCACCCTTTGCCATGACCCTGCTCATTATAAAGTGGAGTGATCCACTCGACAATCGGGTCCCTGGATCCCCCAACCATATTGGGAGCTCACAACTCCCACTCCTCACGGGATGTCACTATGTAGCATTGCTACCTGCTAAAAGCCATTTGGTCCTCATCTATGACCCCTGTATGTATTGTGGACCCCAAGTATTAGGAGTTTGTCCCATGCATACAAACTTGCCCTGCTCTTGCCAGACCACACAGTGAAATCTATAATCCCAACTCTTGATGATACACTTGGACATTGTTCAAAGTCTGGGTACCCTCCTGTAGACGAAGTCTACCATCCACCGTCCCTCAAGTATGAGCCTAGGGGTGGAACATATGCTACCTCGAGAGTCTCCTCCCGATTCATGACACGTGGTGTCTCATCCAGCTGCCTAGGGTGAGCCTCCCATGCCTTGCTGCTTGAATGGAGAGTGTCAAGGGGCAACAACCAAACACTTTGCGACTGTAAGCAACACTGGAGGATGATGGGTGGGTATGTACCAAAGGGCATGATCAAGAGTCTCCTCGAATGCTCAAGAGTCTCCTCGAATGCTCAAGAGTAATCCTCTGGATGATACTCTCTCCACCTCGGATATGCTGATAACCACCTCGTAGCCCAGTGTTTGCTAAACGTGGTGTCCCCAGATACTAAACAATGTCCTCATCGATCCTAGGTGAGCTGCCTCCCATGGTACCCCTAAAGCCCCTGTCCATAAGTCTCCTTGGAGGCAACGCTCCAAGATCTCGCTGCGCTGCATCATGTGTCACTGCATACCACCAAGTATCACTGCACCCCTCAACATGCCACTGTATGCTGCACCCTGTCCCTATACACCATTGGATACCCCCCGCAATGGCTATACCATCTTGTACTGTCATGCGTCTCGCCTGTGTCACTGCACCTGTCACTCCCCGCATGTACTCAATGCAATGTGAGGCACTCCTACTCCACAACGCATTCCAACATACTACGACACACCCCCATGCATCTCCATGCCCATCTGCAAACCACTGCTCAATGCTAGATGCTCCTACACATCCTTGGATGTGATGGCCTAAAGCTAGGTCCATATGCGTGTGCCCGCATCCGACTAGTACCATCTCCTCCACCGTCGCATCACCATACTCTCTAATGAATTGATCTCCCCTCCTAATCCTCCTCAAGGGATCGATGAAGTGAAACTCCCTAGGTACCAGTAGCGATGCCACCCTTGTTCTGTTCCTCTGTGTTCTCCGTGCCCCACACAAATGTGAAGAATCCTTAGCTCCATACAAGGCACTGTCTAGTGGCCTACCAATGCAACCTCCTCCGACAAACTCCTGCTAGAGTATGCTGATCATCCCGTGTACAATTGCCATACCAAGACAACCCATGGAGTTTGTCCATAAACTGGTTGGCCATTGGTGCTGACCAAAACTCACCTAGCGAATGTGCGTGCTCAACTGTACCACCCAGGTTGTTGTCAACCGACATACTGGGAAATGATAGGTAGTCCCACCTGGATCCCAATGTCAGTCTGGGCTTTTGGTATCCCTAGTGCCTGGATGCTCCAACTAAGCTATATCCGGGTCCGCCACCATCTCCATAGCCCACTCCACCGGGTACCAATTTAGAATCTCTCGCCATCCAACCCCAAGAGGGGGATCGAATGCACAAACTCCCTCACATAGAACAACCCCAACATGCGGGATGCTACACCCTGTGTAACTCAGGTTGTCTCATCTCGCTATCCAAGTCAACGCATGAGATCTAACTAGGTAGCTCCGTCTCTCTCTCTAATGGCCAAAGGTGACTCAACAATGTTGCTAGCCCCGTCTATGTATGTATGAAGAGGGCTACTCCGACTCTCCAATGTGCCCTCTAACTGTACCATTAGGGAATCCAATTGTTCCTCAACGTGAGCCATCTTGGCTGCTAACTCGGAACAAACCACTCTCATGCCCTCTAGCTCCTCGTTCTTTCGCATAATAGCCTCTCGTACTGACACGACCTTCCTTTTTAATGCTAGAAGTTTGGCTTGAAATTGAGGGCACTGCTGTGTGCGACCATCGTCTAATACCTCTATATCTCCTGGTGCCTCATCAAGGGTGGATACGTCACCTGGCACCTCATCCATCTGATGTGTGCTACTATCACCTAAAAACTCAGACACGACCCTAGTCACCACCTCAACAGATGCAACCACTGGGGTATGCTCCACTCTCTCCACTAAGATGTCAACCAACATGGTTAAGGGAGTCTCCAACCCGAGTGAACCTTGTGTCATAGTGGGTGTATCTACTTGCTGTTGGAAAGTGTAACTAGGTTTGGTCTTCATAATGACTATGTAATTATGAATTTATGTAATGAAGAAGACAACTAATCAAATGTATTTTTGTAAAGCTTGTTTCATGGGTTTCATGAGTAAGTAGTTTTTTATTATAGGTCAAAGACTTCTTCTTGATGTCTTTTAGGGATTTGTCATCTTGTCATAAAATCTATAATTTGATGTCATGTATATGAAGTGCCGATACACTTGCAAAGGATCATTATTAATGTAAGTAGTATGCCTCAAGGCCTTGTCAATTGTCTTGTAAAAGGTGGCTCAAGTACATTGCAAATACCCTTGAACAAGTCAGCTCAAATACATTGGATGCAATCCTCCTAATGTCAACTCTCGATCATATGTAAAAGTCGGTTTATAAACAATCACAACTATTCATAGACAGGTTGGTTAATTAGCTGTGCCCAACCACTATATATACCCAGATAGACTGTGCAAAACATGACACATAACAATTCATATTAGTCTGAGATTTTTGGACATATATTATAGTGACAAGGTCTGCAGTTTGATATGGTATAGATAGAAAAGGAAAGGAGTATAAACAACAAAGAGAAGAGGAAGTATTATGTCAATGTCTTGGGTCTATAAGCTTCAAATATCTCTCCTATAATAGGTGGCATATCACAGTTCAGAAGTACAACAAAGAGGTAAGGGCTAACGCAGGTGCTAACTCAGTGCAAGGTTTTGGAAGATGATGTGAAGAGGAATACAATGAAGAAAGGGAGTTTTTACACTTGGTTTTTGGATCTATCTCAAGGAGTGAAGAAGGTATTGAAGCATAGGTAGACCAAGGGCTATCTCATCAAAGGAAGAATCAGTATGTCTTTGAAGTATATGCTTCAAAGTCTCCAAAGGAGGTCAAGGATAGTCTAGCTATGAATCGAGCTTTCCTAGTCCTGGTGCAGAACAATGCAAAAAAGGAGATCAGCATAAGAAGTCAAGAAAAGAGCAGTGACAAGGTCTTGGAGGCATACAAGGTCAAGGGTCTGGGTCATGGTCATGGTACTTGTCAATTGAAAGTCTATAAGAAGAATTACTTGCAGGTTTTTCTCTCCAAAAGGAAGAGGTTTTGGCCCTGGCTTGAACAACCTAAATTTTGTGTCTCTTGTGTTTTGATAATTGACTTGATGAAGGACATAATAAGCTAAGAAGATAAGACCTAAGTAATAGAAGTAAGCTCACAAGTAATTATCAAGTAGAGAATTGTTAAATTTAGATAGACATGGAATGTTCTATGCTAAATGCAATTTTACTTCAATATTTCTTAGGCCCGATTCAATTTAGAAATCACATAAACATGAAAGTAAAACGCTGATAGAACACAATAATAGATCAACAGAAGACAAGCCAATAATATAGATAAGATTTTACAATTCTTCTTGTCTAGCAAAAATAGAGAATAGTGTGCGTTAAGACAGTCAATAGGATGCATCAACCAGCAAAGTCTTTCTCAACATCAGATCAACCAACCCTCCAAGTGTCTCACACACCCCTCAAAGACAACTCCTCAAAAGTCCATGTTGGTTAACATAAAAGTCAACACAGAAAGTCAACGCTACAGTTTAGGGCTTCGGTCAACATGCTCCTTTTTCCTCGATTTTTGTGCCCTCAAATGCAGCCTCACAAAATCGAAATTTCTGCAAAGTTTGGAGGTCAAAACACCAAGGGTTGACCACGGTCAACGCACCAACAATCAGCCCTAAAACAATCCGCAAATTTTCCTAGTTGTAGCTCCACACGTGAGAGAGAGAGAGGCCTCCAAAGGCTGATCGAATCAATCAAATCACAAGAGAGGATTTGTGATAAGTTGATGAGAAAATTATCTCCAAGTCTCTCCAATTTATATCAGTCAGTGAAGGTGTGTGACACATCTATTAGGCTTGTGAGCCTACATTACAAATCTAGCCGACCTTGCACAAAAAGTGCATCAAGCAAAGTGTTACCCTTCATCCAAACAAGATGATCTTTAGATCAATCTTGCACCTCTCCGAAAGAGGAATCCAACAAAAATACAATCATCATCGTATGAGTAGTGCAACTTGGAGATTGGACCTAGTTACCCAAAATTAACACTCCCTCTCAACTAGGGAGAACTCCATCTGTCCACTTGTGCCATCCAGAGATCAGTACCATCGTGTACGATCATATAGTTTCTTGTGTCATCCTGCCATAACTTTCTTTGTTGGCTCTTATTTGCAAATAGAACAAAAGGTGAGTCACAAATACATCAAGTTCTGCTGACCTGAAGTCAGCTTAGAGGTTAAAACCTCTCTTGGACCCAAAAATAGTCTCATACTAACCCGAAGTTAGTTTATTGACCCGAAGTCAGTTTAGAGGTAAGAGCCTCATCAGACTTGATTCTAGATCAAGGTGTTGGACACGTGCCATCTCGACAGAGAGTACGACAATCTCTGATGTGTCCATTGGTCTTGCTATTGGTCTCTATCCACATTTCCCACCTCATTGGCCAAATGAGAGGTACTTGCCATGAGTCTGAAACTCCATGGGTAGGATGCGTGAGGGGCATAGATCAAAGAGAGGTGAACCAACTCAATATCATAACGGTGGGGCAGAAGCACAACAAGGTTCGACAAGCCTAGCCCCGTGTGTGATTATAGCTCCGAAACCTGTGCTCATCAGTCCCAATGTGATTGAGCCTTACAACGCCTCGTTGTACCATATCCTGAATGAAGTGGTACCTGATATCAATATGCTTGGATCAATCATGGAACACAAGATTCTTAGAAAGACAAATCCTACTCTGGTTATCATAACAGATAACGATGGTATCTAACACATGCCCAAACAACTCACTGAAGAGATTTCTCAACCAAACAACTTCACAATAGCTTTGGATTTACTTGCCATTCATAGCTTAGGCCCTCCTTCTAGGGCCAAAAATGTTGAAGCCTCGAAAATCGTTGCTTCAAACATTGGGGGAAAACCACCCAGTCTGGACCTTAGAACAACTCCTTATCTGTTTGAGATGGTGGCTCCGACTGGATTTATAGGACCAGTTTCCTAATAATGAAATGGATTAGTGATGGGGTGTTTGTGCAAGTGGATAATGAAATTAACTAATTGAAATAATCTATCTCACTTAATCTATGCAAATAACTCTAAAACTAACCCAGGTATTAAATATGAATACGACTTAAAGATTGTTTCAATCAAACAAATAACCATGAAAATGTATTATTTACTTAAAAGAAAGATGCAGTATCATATAACGATAACTTTGTTTAAGAAATTAAACAGAGTTATAATAGCACATCGCATTCATAAATTTATATCGTTTACACACACTATGAAAGATGATATTCCTATATTTTCAGAAATGATATGATAAAGAAATATCTGAGAAACAAGTATACATAAGCGATAGCAAATTTCAAAGAGAATATTTCATCACATAAAGAAAACAAAACGTAATCGATAGAAATACTAGATACATTTGATATCTTCCTGATGCAATTTGATATTCTAATCCTGCGCTTTAATTTAGAACAATCTTCAAGGTACAAAAATGCAACTCTGAAAAATAATTCACCATAAAATCACAAGATGTGATCCTTTATAAAAAATAAGATAGTCAAGGAGTACAGAAATGTATTATCCAAGCCCAAAATATTACAAATTCAGGACCCTTTATAAAATGCTTGAAAGGGGTTTAAATAAGAAATTTAAAAATAAATTAACTAAAACTATTGCTAAAAAAGATCATCGGAGATCTGAAAATAGGATTGCGATTTTCAATAAAACAAGTTCATTGGATTTCCATAATATCTAACGTGCGAAGCTGGCAGATCTTGAGCATACCTTTCACTTCATTAGGGTGACTCAATCGGGAATGCAGTTGACTGGTGAATGTGGCATCAGAAAGTTCCAGAGTGATATAATTGATGGCATTGGAAAGACATTTGGTTGCCATCTGTTGACTGTGTGGTTTGATCAAATGGGACCACAAGGAATCCCATGTAATTTCTTGTGTTTTATTAATCTGTTGATCTTTTCTGATTAAATCCTGTTTCCATCTTTTATCTATTTCTTTAACCTTCGACAACTTTCGTGGAGTGCAATATGAGATTAAATTTGCTGCATATAGACTATCATTAACCAGCAATGTCAAATTATCCATTATAGTCCTTGCTCTAGAAGTAGCACGTTCTTCTTTAATTATTTGAGTTTCCCACTCAGCAAATAGGATTTCTTTATGCGATGCTTCAATTCTAGGAAGATTTGCAATTTTACCCTGTTCTGTTTCCTGCCATGTGACAAATTCTGAAATCTTCTCATCGACGCTTTCAATTTCTAATCTTGTATTGATTGCTTCGTCGATGAGGGATGATGTTATTTCACAGAGGGGTTCAGCTTGTGATATTTTCTGGCATAGATCATCCAATTGTTGGGAAAACAATTTACTCACTTCAAGGGCTTCTGTTTTGAACTTGTCCACTTTAGGATAATCTTTGAATTTATCCATTTTTGCTTGAAATATTATACTTTGCTCTTCTTTGGCAGTTTTCTCATTTTGCAGCAATTTTTGCAATTTTGTTACTTCCTGGGACAACTGCTGTTGCTTGTTTAAAGCTTGCTGATTAAGCTTTTGATTTTCAATGTTCAATTGTTCTTCTAGTTGCTTAGTTCTCAGTCTTTCTTCTTCCACCTGCTGCTCTAACTGTAATATCCTTTGTTGATCATTTGTTGTCCTTTCTTCTAACAATGCTATCTGCAACTCCTTTTGTTTTACCAGTTGAGTAACCTCAGTCGCTTTATCCATTGTGGCTGCACTATAAGCCCCTGCATATTGGGATAGTTTGGTTAGATCCTCTAAAGGATCTACTTCAAAATGTTTCAAAACTACATTCATTAGTTCAACCTGGGGAGTTAAAAGTGGTCCTTGATCAATCCTCCTTCTCTTTCTTTGTTTTCTTACTACAACTCTATGCTTAGGGATGTAAAAGATATCTAGAGGGGGTATGTCTTCAACTTTTAGTACAATTTATTCAGATGGGTCCTTGGGAATGATCTCAATATCTTGACAGTCAATGTTATTAATTTGAGAATTGCCTTAGTCTCCTATCTGTTGAGCAAAATTTTCATATTCTTTTAACAACTGTTCATTAATATGAGTTTCAGCAGAATCTCCCTCTTTCTCACTGGTCTTCTCTCTTTCAAGTTGATCATTAGGTTTGCTGCTTGTATCTTCTTTCTCTGCCTGTACATCAATTTTTCTGCCTTTATCTTGCTTCTCTGCCTGTACATCAATTTTGCTGCCTTTATCATGCTTCTCTACCTGTTTTGTTTCAATACTCTATTCTTTTTGTAAAGTAGTCTTTAACTGGTCGAGGGGAACTGTAAGCAGTCTCTTGCTTCTAAACTGTAAAAACTTATTCATATCCTCTGTTTGAAATTTTGATTTCGTTGAATCATAAACCTGCGAAAATTTCTCAATCGAGACAAATAGGTCATCAAAATCATCAGTTTCATGCTCAAATTTAGCAATTTGCACCATAGATGTGAAGTTGAAGGCAACTTCATTTGGATCATATTGCCTACTGGGAACATTTGCAAGCTTGAGTTCTTTTATCTTAAGGGCTTCTTTTTCTGCATGCTTGAAGTCATTGAGGGTATAAGTTCCACATTGGAAAGGAAATGTAGGCCACATCAATTTTTAGAATTCTTTAAAATTCTGGACATTCCCTTTTCGGTCAACTGGTAAGCTATTTCTTGAGACAATAGTTTATCGGGGACATATAAGGGCAAGATGTGAGGTTTAGCAATGCTTCCAAATACCCTGATATAGGTGAACTTTTCTTCCCCGAACCAATTTCCGATTGGAGTTAAATCAAGTTTTGCCTTCTCTGAGAGCCGAGGAGGGGGTTGGTTAAAAATAGCTTGATAAATGGGCAACATGTAGCCATGGAAAACTCTGTATACATGGTTCTTGAAATGAGATTTCCACAAATATTTATGATAAATGTGTATAGGAGTAGGATCCTGAGTAGTCCATTTCCATCCCAAAATATGAAACTCAGAATTAAAGCATAAAGCATCTAAAATGTAAGCACATGAATGAAATGGGGGTGTAGTTCCAGTATGCTTATTTCTCCTATAATCCAAAATTTTATTTTCTATTTTATCAGATAGAATAACTAACCAATCCATAATAATGGAGCCTACAACGACCTTAATTAGGGGCACCATTTGAATAGAAAACCTTGCAGAATTATCACTCCCAAAAAGTCTGCACATCATGGCAGCAGCATAGGAATACGGAGGTGCGAGAGACTCTACAGAATACATACTTGAGGTCTCATGCTTATGTTTGTCTAGAGCTTGTCTCCATTGCCTAATTGGGTCTGATTCTATTTCATGGCTTGAAGCGAAATCCTCTATGAAAGCTTTGTTGTAGGTGTTCTGAGGTTCTGGCAGATGATACATTGCCTTGATGTCTTCCGCTCTAAAAGACCCAAACATCTTTCCCCCAACTATGACAAATGTTCTGTCTGTGATGGTTGTGGTTTCTATTACCCATCGTATTATATCATAGTATGGAAATACACTTGCCCGAGCTGCAATTCTATGGAGAAAAGAGTTTTCCAGTTCTTTAAGGGGACTATCATTTGAATCTGGTTCTTCATCTGTCACCGTCACCTTTACTTCTGTCATTGTAGGGTTTTTTGCTTCAAGCAAGTTATAAACTTCTTGAGAGGAAATCTTTCCGAGACCCTGGCATGTAGTATCCGTAATTAGCTTTATTTTGACTAGCTTTTCCTTTGGCATGATGGTAACCTTTGGGACGACAACACCTCTCGATTTATTAAGCTTCTTTGACATTTTCTCTTTCTGGTATCGTCTCAACAGTTCTGCGAATAAGTGAAATCGCTGTTCTACAGACCTGTAAATGAGAAAATCCTCTTAGAAGCAGGAAGAAATCAAGTTAGAATAAACACCATTAAGTAAAAAGGATATTAGTTAAGAACAATTTTGCGAAGGATTTTATTCATGATTCGAAATTGATTATCTCCGTATTAAAATTGAATTCCTTTAGGGAAAGTCACATTCACACATTCATATTTGAATTTCTTGTCATAATCTGTTTGATTTGAGATTTAACGATGGTCGTACATCGAGGATCGGCAATATCAAAATCTCGATGTAAGAATTACCTTTTGGAACTTCTGATTGCGATTTGCCGATGAATGATATGTGTGAAGCATGAATAGTGATTAATGATAACTGATGGTCTATCGCATCGGACTTTTCGAAAGGGAAGCCAAAAGACATACCGTGTTTTTTTATCGATTTGCGATTTTGCGATAAAGTCATGTCACATCGGATCTTTCCAAAGGAATGGAATTGTAATGTGACTTTGCCGAAATGCGATTGCGATTGTAGTGGGGTCCATCGCATCGGAATGTTTATAAAGCAAGTAACCATGATTTTGATGCGCCGAAATTCGATTGTGATTGAAATTACATCGCATCGGAGTTTCTCAAATAGACCTAATGAAACATGACTTACCCGAAATGCGATTACCGATAAGTCTCATCGCATCAGAGCTTTTGAAGAGAATATTATAAATGTAATACTTCTCTGATTTGCGATTTGCAATTTACTTTATCGCATCAGACTTTTTGAAAGGAAAATTTTTAGACTTTGTGCCGATGCAATATCAGTCTTATGATTGATTAGATCAGAATTAGTTTGATAACACATTTGTTTATTTGCATTTGAGATAAGCGATATACAATTGATGTTTTTGTGTGTTTAATTAACAATGAATCTTTTTATTGTTTTCTAAGATAGTTAGATTTTCTCAAAGTTTTATTCCTATCTAAAAAGAAAAGGGGACCTATTCTTTATTGAAATTTAATATAAAAATTTAGAAATGGGGAGGGTTGTTGTACAGTACAACAGAACCTCAAGCGCCCCGCGAGTTGTTGATACTCGGTGGGATTTCCCAGCTTGGGCCGAACAACGTTTCAACACAACTTCTTAAAGTTGAGTTACATTGGTATCGACACAAACTTACAGTGCACCATACCAAATCTCTCCAACAACTTCACGACATATTTTCCTTGAGAAAGGAAAATATCGCCTGGCCTTTGCCAGACCTCCAAGCCTAGGAAGTAATGCATCAATCGTAGGTCTTTCATATCAAACTCGAAAGCTAACTCCCTCTTACACTGATGACTGAGAGCGTCAGCACTTGCCAAGAAGAGATCGTCCACATAGAGAGCTAGAATGATAGGCCTTTCTCTATCAACCTTAAAATAAAGGTTCGGATCAACATTACTTCGAGTGAAGCCCAACTTCATCAAGTAGCTATGTATCCTCTCATACCAACCCTTGGTGGCTTGATTCAACCCATAGAGGGCTTTCTTCAACCTGCATACATAAGTGTCTCTATCTTGGACTTCGAACCCCAGAGGTTGCTCCACATACACCTCTTCCTTTATAGAACCATGCAGAAAAGCGATCTTCACATCCATCTGATGGGGACTCCATCCTTGCGTTGCAGCAAGGGCAATGATAGATCGGATGGTGGTGAGCGGGTCATAGGTGAAAATATGTCATCATAATCTATGCCTTTTGTTGTCACATAGAATGTCTAGGCACCGCGACAACGACTCGGATCGGGGGCTGTCACCCTGATCCCCAATCTTTCTATCTAAGCTATCTCCTCGCAACCTAAGGGAGGTAGACCCTAACAAAAATGAAGGAAAAAGAATTGGTTGCAAGTCAACCAACCCAGGAGACACAGTTAAATAACCAAGTACTTGATGAGATTAACGAGATTTCACAGATCAATTATATTAAAACCAGTGCCTTATGGAGTTAAAAGATCCCGTTATGTAATTAAAACCAAGTAATGGATGTATAACTGCTGTTATGAAAACACAAATGACCACAATGATATTCAATAGAAAGTACCACAACCATTCATTAAAATACTTAAGCCCACAGCAATAAATCATGAGATGACCATTAAATTAAAATGCCAGATGCTTGCAATGTTCCTGAATTTATGATGTTTCAATATAACCCAATCCAGAAATTAAAATGTTCCTCTATAGTCAAATTTTAGATAAAAATTTTAGGCTCATTTGACTATGAATATTTTTGAGAATTTTTTATATTTTTATTAATTTTTAAACAAAATACATATATAAAAATGAAAATAAGACTAGGATTAAAATCTAAATACTAAAAAAAAAAATTAAAGCAAAAACAAAAACTAAGATTAAACTAAACTAATGTTAAGTAATTAAAATCTAATAAAAATGAAATCTACGACTAACCATATTAAAAGTAAAAGCTAATCAACCAAAAAAAAGAAAAACGAAACTGATTTAAGACTTAACACTAACGCTAACCTAAACTAATTAAAATCTAAAATTAAAAAAATGAAACTCCTAAAAATTTAACGCTAACCAAAATCTAAACGCTAATTATCTAACATGAATCCGAACCAAAAAAATAAATAAAACGCAGGTTTATCATCTGTGTGTATTTCGTTTGTTTGCATGTCAAAGTCGACAACGGAGAAGATGTGAGGCAGCGTAATGGACAACGGTAGGAGAAGGCAAGATGGTCAGCGGCTAAGGAGATGAGGGTTGGATGGTGGAAGAAGGAAACACAGAGGAGGGAAGGCAGAGAAATGAGGGTTGATGACAAAAGAGAACGAGGGCTGCGGTAAAGAGGATAGTTAGGGAAACTGCAAAGGAAAAGGACGGCGGTCAAGGAGGCTCGAGAGCAGAAATGAAATGGAGGAAGGAGAATAATGCAGCGTGAGGATTGCAAGGGAAAAACCGCTGAGGCTTGGCAGCGTTTATGCAGCGCAGAAACCCAGTACACTCAAAAAAACGTCCAGCAGTTTAAATTTTTTCTGTCAAACTCAGATTTTCAGAATCCTGAACTTGAAGTCTTCTCTTTTACACTCAGATCTGCCAGCAAAGTGATCTTGAGATCAGATCTGGCCCTCCGAGGGTTAGATCTGGTTCAGATTAAAAAAATATTTCGATAAATCCCCTTGCAAACCTGCAAAACCAGAATAGATCCAAAACTATGCACAAAAAATTATAAACCCTTACACCCTAGAGCAAATATAGAAATTTACAATACTAATTTACAAATTAGAGGCCCTCATGGCCAGATTTAAACCCATTTCAACACAATTTTTTAGAAATTCAAATTTTTAAAGAGAGGCATAAGTCCTAGAAGACTCTACAAAACCACAATTTCGTAAAATAGCTTTGAGAAATTAGAAACAATGAGCTTTTTTAGATTTACGAAATCTGAGAGTCGGCTAGTCCAATTGAAGACTTCCTCAGACGCTCAAACATTTAAAAAAAAAAAAATTCCTTGCACACTTAGATTTGAAATTCAGATTGATAGAGATTTAAGAAAATAAACATGAGACCTTTCAGAAAAATATATAACTAGTTTTTCTGTTAAATAAAAAATGTCATTTTATGAACCCGGAAAACTACACAAGATACCTGTATGCAAATCAATCCATGAAGGCCATCAACCATAAAAATGCAAAATAAAGTAGCAGAGTTTAGAGATAAATCACCACATAGATCTGGAAAAGGAACACCAAAGTTTGTAACCCCAAAGTCTTTATGCTTTATTCATAAAAAATTTACAAGAGCTTCCAAGACAAGTGCACGATCCAAAGATTGGATGACTCAAGACTAACAAAGACCTTTAATTTATAGGAAAAAATCTCCAACGGCTAGTTCGGTTGATCCATGTCAAAATAATCTCGACCGTCGAAAATATTTGATCATCTTTTAATCTGGGCTGTCGAAATCATAATTTTGAGGAAAAACAAATTTATCATTTAGTTTCATTTTAATTAACTCAAAAATACTATTTTTGAGTTAATTACCTCAAAATTGTGACTTTGACTTAACCACCTAGGCCCAAGGGTCCAAATTTTCTTAAAATTCTCAATATTCCCTTGGTCTGGGGCCTTTAAAAATTCATTTTTTAAGGACCAACGAATTTTGCCTTTGAAGGATTTATACTCACCTAGGACCTAAAATTAATTAAATTTATGGCTTAAGATTTTTAATTAATTTGGTCAGAAAATTTAATTATTTAACTGAGAGGGGATTTTAATTATTTTTCCAACCCTATTTACTAAATATAAATACATTTAGACACATGAAGGGGGAATACCCGTTCGTATAGACCCTCAAATAGGTATCCAATTCTGCGAATCAAAACATGATCTAGTAGACCAAGTAGCTTGTAATAAAATAATCTAGCCAACTAGCTAGGATTATTCCCAAACTAATTTTACAAGGACTCGATAGAAAACACTAGGACTGACTTAGCATGCTGATGACAAAATCCACCCTAGCTTTGGGGTGAGGCTGGAGGGGAAAACTCTGCCGATAACTTGTGTCGAAAAACACAAGTAAATCAGTGAGACAAAAAACCTCATAGGATAGAAATCGTCAGCAATATACTAGTCTTACCTAGGTTGTTACATACATGACAGTATTACTTAAATCATTTACATCATAAACATGCAAAATGGGTTTCCATCATTCATAAAACTGTCAACTGATGATGGAATTTGAATGGCGCGACCACGTCGAACATGATGAATCCAATTTGAGAAAATGGGGGTGTACTACTATGGAGTCGTTGACAAAGTGTGGTCAACATCTCTTGCTCTACTTGGGGACACGTTGTTTCATCGGAGGAATGTGAGAATCCAGAATCTGTATCCAAGAAACACACAAGATTACGTAAGTAGCGTCCATCCAAATATCATCATATAACATTAAGCACATGAAAAATAGAAGCTCTTCTTTCATTTATTATTCTACTTAACATGAAAAGTAAATCTACTCTAACTGCAAAATGAAATGCTGAAATAACAAGGTGTAGGGTTAGAGATACGATACAAAGGATGCACTGTGGCATCAAATGTGCTCAATATAGTGCATGCTGAGCATTTGCCTGCTTTCGGGCAAGTCTGTGGGCTGCTTTTCAGATGTGCCATGCCCAATCTTGCATAATGTAGGACTCTGTCTTATCCGAATGTCAAGCTGCTTTCATCCATCAGACGAATCAAACTGCTTCCTTATTCTTTTTCTTTTTCGCTTCAGGCTCTTCTTTGTGGAAGATTGTATTGTTGATGATGTGGAACATTTCGCTTGTGAACTTTCAAACGAAGTAAACAATATATGTGTGACATTCCTCTCTTCATTCTACATCTGCTCTGTCAAGGGTGATGTATTAACTTGATTCCCTTCGGTTTTCCTTTTATCTGGGTCACCTTCAATCAACCACTTTTCAATGGAAGAAATGGTCTCCTCATAATAGGATGGAGCTTGCTTCAGCAAACTGGGAGGCCTATGATCTGTTGACAATTCTGACCTGGATTGGACATTCTATATATGCGATCTTTCCATTTTCTCCAACTTATTCTGAATAATAGTCATTTGATTAGAATGCTTAATATTTATAGTACTGATTTCCTTCGCATGACTCTTTTCAACAGTTAATAACCTGTGCTGAAGAGACATTTGACCGGTTTCCATGTCCTTTATAATTTTATCATTCCCGTTTTCATGGCCATGAAGCAGTTATGAATATAGTTCATTTCTTTCTCATGATTTGCTTCTATGGTGATCAAATGATTTTTCATGGTGGCCATTTGATTAGAGTGACTAAATTACATGATTGTCATTTCTTCAATATGATTTTCTTCCATAGCAATCATTTGATTGGAGTGATTGAATTCCACGATCGTTATGTTTTCCTCTAAGGCTAACAACTTGTTTCGTATAACATCAATTTCCCTGGTATGATCAACTGTTAATCTTGCTTGGTTAAGTTCCATATTCTTAATGATTTGAGCCTGGTTGGCCTCCATATTCTTGATTACCCGAGCTTGATTTAGCTGTATATCCTTACCATCTGAATCAATTCGTTAACAAGATGCTTATCGTTGTCAACACTGATTTGACAATTTGTTTCTGCTTCACCACTATCATGGATTTGTGCTGTCGTGGTACAAGTGGATTCACCCTGAGAACTGTCTGGAAATCTCAAGCTGATAGTTTAATTCTCTACAAGATCAATTTCATTATTTTGCACAATACTAGGAGCACAAGGTGAATCATCTTGTTCTATATATTTATCTATAAAAGCTTTGACGATACTTTGCCAAGGAGTAATATAACTCCTAGGGCAATTACTCGACCATTTCATAACATCACCATCTAAGGAACAACAAAAGAGACATATGTTGATATCTTCTTGATTATATTGTGAAGGAAGACAATATCTGTTTATTATATGAGTGATCGTTAAGAGATGCTTTTGAGCAGCGGATGAATTACCACCTGAGAACACAAGCATTTTTCGAATGGCTTCCATTAGCATGTCATAAAAAGGACCATCCATGATGACTTACTTAAGTGAAAAAACCAAATGGATGCTAGAGAAAGAGATCCTTGTTCAAGAAAAATCAAGAGATCCAAAAGAAGTGAGCTTCTTAGTAGAAATTCTCGTAAGAAATGGAAGAATTGGAGTCGCCACTTGAACATGAAACTAATTCTAAAACAGAAGAAACAATTGAGAGTAGCAGATGGATATCAGGGGGAATTCTTGTCTGGGAGTAAATAGATGAATAAGTGGAGTTGCCATCCAAACAAGAAGCCAACCGAAATGTCCAGGTGCTAAAGATATGATGCTGAAATGATTAGTGATATGAAGAAAGATAAGATGATGAAAAGATGAAGAGATGAAATGACGCCAAAAAATGTTATCCCTTGTGACAGGCTAATGAATGGCGAAAAAAGATTAGAAGATTAAAAAATTTCGTTAAAACCAAGGATAGAAAAACTCTATCCCCAGCAATGGTGCCAAAAAATGTTGTCGCATAGAATGTCTAGGCACCACGACAACGACTCAGATTGGAGGCTATCACCCTCATCCCCAATCTCTCTATCTAAGCTGTTTCCTTGCAAGCTAAGGGAGGTAGACCCTAACAGAAATGAAGGAAAAAGAATTGGTTGCAAGTCAACCAACCCATGAGACAGTTAAATAACCAAGTACTTGATGAGATTAACGAGATTTCACAGATAAATTATATTAAAACCAGTGGCTTATGGAGTTAAAAGATCCCGTTATGTAATTAAAGCCAAGTAATGGATGTATAACTGCTGCTATGAAAACACAAATGACCACAATGATATTCAATAGAAAGCACCACAACCATTCATTAAAATACTTAAGCCCACAACAATAAATCATAAGATGACCAGTAAATTAAAATGCCAGATGCTTGCAATATTCCTGAATGTATAATGTTTCAATATAACCCAATCCATGAATTAAAATGTTCTTGTATAGTCAAATTTTAGATAAAAATTTTAGGCTCATTTGACTATGAAGATTTTTGATATTTTTGATATTTTTTATTTTATTATTATTTTTTAAACAAAATACATATATACAAATGAAACTAAGACTAGGATTAAAATCTAAATACTAAAAAAACAAATTAAAACAAAAACAAAAACAAAAACTAACATTAACTAAACTAATGTTAAGTAATTAAAATCTAATAAAAATGAAATCTACGACTAACCATATTAAAACTAAAAGCTAATCAACCAAAAAAAAAAAAAAAAAACGAAATTGATTTAAGACTTAACACTAACGCTAACCTAAACTAATTAAAATATAAAATTAAAAAAATGAAACTCCTAAAAATTTAACACTAAGCAAAATCTAAACGCTAATTATCTAACATGAATTTGAACAAAAATAAAAATAAAACACGGGTTTATCATCTGCGTGTATTTCGTTTGTTTGCATGTCAAAGTCAACAGCGGAGAAGATGTGAGGCAGTGTAATGGACGATGGTATGAGAAGGTAAGATGGTCAGCGGCTAAGGAGATGAGGTTTGGACGACGGAAGAAGGAAACACAGAGGAGGGAAGGCGGAGAAACGATGGTCAACGACAAAGGAGAACAAGGGCTGCGGTAAAGAGGATAGTCAGGGAAACTGCAAAGGAAAAGGACGACGGTCAAGGAGGCTCAAGAGCAGAAATGAAGGGATGGTGTTTTAGGAGGAAGGAGGATTATGCAGCGTGAGGATTGCAAGGGAAAAACTGCTGAGGCTTGGCAGCGTTTATGCAGCGCAGAAACCTAGTACACTCAAAAAACGTCCAGCAGTTTAATTTTTTTTCGTTAAAATCAAATTTTCAGAGTGCTGAACTTGAAGTCTTCCCTTTTACACTCAGATCTGCTAGCAAAGAGATCCTGAGATTAGATCTGACCCTCCGAGGGTTAGATGTGGCTCAAATAAAAAAAATATTTCGAGAAATCCCCTTGCAAACCTGCAAAACCAGAATAGATCCAAAACTATGCACAAAAAATTATAAATCCTTACACCCTAGAAAAAATATACAAATTTACAATACAAATTTACAAATTAGAGGCCCTCATGGCCAAATTTAAACCCATTTCAGCACAATTTTTAAGAAATTCAATTTTTTAAAGAGCACAAGTCCTAGAAGACTTTGCAAAACCACAATTTCGTAAGATAGCTTTGAGAAATTAGAAACAATGAGATTTTTTAGATTTACGAAATATGAGAGTCGGTTAGTCCAACTGAAGACTTCCCCAGATGCTTAAACCTTTAAAAAAAATTCCCTGCACACTTAGATTTGAAATTTAGATTGATAGAGATTTAATAAAATAAACATGAGACCTTTCAGAAAATATATAACTAGTTTTTCCGTTAAATAAAAAATGTCATTTTATGAACCCAGAAAACTGCACAAGATACCTGTATGCAGATCAATCCATGAAGGCCATCAACCATAAAAATACAAAATAAAGTAGCAGAGTTTAGAGATAAATCACCACATAGATCTGGAAAAAGAACACCAAAGTTTGTAACCCCAAATTCTTTATGCTTTATTTATCAAAAATTTACAAGAGCTTCTAAGACAAGTGCACGATCCAAAGATCGGACGACTCAAAACTGACAAAGACTTTTAATTTATAGGACAAAATCTCCAACGACTAGTTTGGTTGATCCATGTCAAAATAATCTCGACCGTCGAAAAGATTTGATCATATTTTAATCTGAGCCATCGAAATTATAATTTTGAGGAAAAACGAATTTATCATTTAATTTCATTTTAATTAAATCAAAAATATTATTTTTGAGTTAATTACCTTAATATTTTGACTTTGACTTAACCAACTAGGTCCAAGGGTCCAAAATTTCTTAAAATTCCCAATATTCCCTTGGTCTGGAGCCTTTAAAAATTCATTTTTTAAGGACCAAGGAATTTTTCCTTTGAAGGATTTATACTCACCTAGGACCTAAAATTAATTAAATTTCTGGCTTAAGATTTTTAATTAATTTGGTCAGAAAATTTAATTAATTAACTGAGAGGGGATTTTAATTATTTTTCCAACTCTCTTTACAAAAGATAAATACATTTAGACACATGAAGGGGGAATACCCGTTCATATAGACCCTCAAATAGGTACCCAATTCTGCGACTCAAAACATGATCTAGTAGACCAAGTAGGTTGTAATAAAATAATCTAGCCAACTAGCTAGGATTATTCCCAAACTACTTTTACAAGGACTCGATAGAAAACACTAGGACTCACTTAGCATGCTGATGACAAAATCCACCCTAGCTTTGGGGTGAGGCTCGAGGGGAAAACTCTGCCGATAACTTGTGTCGAAAAACACAAATAAATCAATGAGACAAAAAACCTCCTAGGATAGAAATCGTCACCAACATACTAGGCTTACCTAGGCTATTACATACATGACGGTCTTACTTAGATCATTTATATCATAAACATGCAGAATGGGTTTAAATCATTCATAAAACTGTCGACTGATGATGGAATCTGAATGGCGCGACCACGTCAAACATGATTAATCCCATTTGAAAAATGGGGGTGTACTGCTATGGGGTCGTTGACAAAGTGTGGTCAACACCTTCTTTTTAAGAGAAGCCTCGGGGAACAAATATTGCCTTGTACTTTTCAACACTACCATCAGATCCATGCTTGATCTTATAGAGCCATTTCTAGGTAACAACATATTTGTCCTTCGGTCTCGGGACCACTTCTCAGACATCATTTTTCATAATGGATTCATATTCTTCTTGCATAACATCCTTCCAAACTTGATGCTTTACGACTTCTTCAAATGATCCAGGCTCAGATTGGACAATTGTACTCATGGGTGCTAGATACCCTTTGTATCTATTGAGCTTCTTGCTTACACGGAATGCCCCCCTTGGGGCAATATGTCTCTCAGCATCTTCGAGAGTATCGCTGAGCCATGAGGGTCTTCTCTTATTTGAAGGAGGTGGATCAATAGGATCCATAGGTCCTTCAACATCGGGCATCGGTTCATCCTTCGGTTCTCCCTGCTTCCCTGCTTCATATTCTTTGTCTTCCTTGGAGCTAGGAAGATTTCTTACTTTCTTGAGGGCAACCTTTTCATCGAAGGTGATATCGTGCATATCTCCACTTCTATTTGACCAGGCACATAGATTCTATATGCCTTCGAAGTTTCACTGTAGCCCACAAACATTCCCTTATTTCTAGACGCATCCAACTTGCTTCTATTTTCTTTTGGCACGTGAAAGTAAACAGGACAACCAAAAACTCTATAATGAGAAACATCAAGTTTCTTACTAGAGAAGACTTATTCGAGAGTTTTGGAGTCTATAGTGGAATGTGGGCATTTGTTTTGAACATACACATTAGTGTTCACAACTTCTCCCCATAGAAACTTCGGAAGACCTTGGTCACATAGCATGGCACGGGCAGCTTCCACAATGGTCCCGTTCTTTCTTTCAGCAATACGATTTCACTCAGGAGTATACATAGTTGTGGTCTCCCTCTTAATGCCAACTTCACTGCAAAAGTCATTGAATTCATTTGACTCATACTCGACCCATTTTCGGTCCTCAAAACTTTGATTCTCTTCTCTTTCTAATTTTCCACCAAGGCCTTGAAGGTACGAAACCATTTGAATGCTTAGTCCTTCTTCAAGAAATATATCCAAGCCTTGTTGGAGAAGTCATCTGAAAAATTCATGTAATAGGAACATCCTCCCTAGGATGTCACAGACAACATACCAGATAAATCAGAATGTATCAATTGCAAGATATCTATCGTCTTTGTGACAGTTGAGGGGAATGGTCCCCTTGTATGCTTCCGTTCGGCACAACCCTGACATTACCTTCATGATCATATTTAAATTTGGGCATCTCTGTCACCGCCTTCCTTGCTTCGGGAAGGGCTTTGAAATGAAGGTGTGCAAACCTCCAGCACCATAACTCTATTTCAAGAGTTGTATCACATGACATAGCCCCCAATGGACTTCCTCCAACCTGGTAGAGTGTATCAACTCTAAAACGAATAGTAAGAGCTTCTTTGAAGTTCTTCTTCCGGATGCATACCTTTCCATTAAGGAATGCCACCTTGAACCCTTTGTTTTCCATTGCCGAAATAGATACAAAATTCTTCTTCAAATCAGGTGTAGAAATTTCATGCCCACTCCGGTTTTTAGTTTCACCTTATCACTTCCATTTAGTTAAATGCCCTTTCCCATAGCCATACATTCAAAAATTCTGGAAATGAAATAAATTTCTGAAAACAAAAATTTAGAGATTTCACAAGTGCAAGAAATGCAGAAATAAAAACACAGGAAAATAGAACAGTCACACAAAAAAAAATAACATAGTGATTTTTGGTCAATGTGACCCTGGAAAAACCCCCTACAACCCTTGGGGAAAACTAGTTTGAGAGCTCTTATTTATTTATGAAAAATGCTTTTACAGAGAACAAAAATATATGGTAAAATTCCAGCAACCACAAAATTTACTTATCTTGAATTCCGTGCCTATCCACCACCTCAGAAAATGTGCCAACAACACAACATACATTTTACAGCAAAATCACAACATTAAATGATGTACGGAAAACCTATAAAACTATGCCAGAACAACTATACGGAATGCCTTGAAATTCGTGCCAAACCCAGATGTACGGATTTCTCGAAATTCGTGCCTAGAAAAGTGCTAAAAGCTGCCTCTATTTCTGTGCATGAAAAACAACTGTATGGTCCTCGAAAATTGTGCCTCAACTGCTACCATAAATGCTGTCTTCCCTCCTCGATTTTTGTGCCAAGGTGCCTAAAAAATCGTGCCTCTAAACTGCTGTACGAACTGTTGAAATAAATGCCTTGGGATTCGTGCCAAGGGTCTGCTCTCCTTCTCCCTGCTCTCTCTTACTCCTCTCAATCTGCTCATGAAAAGAATGAATGACCTTTTCTCTTCTTTTCTCCTTTAACTTAACCGTAAGCGACTTTTGGGTATCTCCTAAATCCAATCGCTGAGATAGCTTTAGATCAAGGACTGAAAATAAGTGTAGTTTTAATTCTCACTTTCTAATTTTTAATTCACCCCACTTAATTAAAGACCCACTTAGCCTTTTATTTCCATATTCACTTTTTCACTTTCTAATTTTTCATTAACTTTAATAAAGTCACTTTAAAATTAGATTGTAACTTTACCACTTATAAAGTCACTTTAAAATTAGATTTGACTATACCACTTATAAAGTCACTTTAGGAGAAATGTACAAAACACATTTGGACATTTTTCCCTACGTCAAAGATCAAAGCCGTAGGGAACCACTTGTCCTCTGGTACCCAAATTTTAAAATTAGGTATGTATAGCACATATTGTAAACAGAGGACTTGAGCTTGAGATAAATGAAGGGTCACAATCCTTGTCCCTTTCATGGGATAGGTGGCATTATCTCGAAGGATAATTTCTAGATTAGTATCCTTCTCAATTAAATCAGAGAGGGCTTCTTTATAACCAGTGAGGTGTCTTGGAGCACCAATATCAATCAACCAAACATCTAGGGTGTCAGGAGGAGATGCAGCAGAGAGGGAAAATACATGAATAAATTCATTTTTCTTATTATCAACAATATTAGACTCATCGTACCTGAAGTTTCTTGACCTCTTGAAAGGTTGCCCATTTGCTATGATCAAAGAGAGCCTTCCTTTTTCCTTTGAGCCTGTTGTTCCTTTAATTTCCATTCCCCCTAGAGTTGTTGTTATCATCATCCCTAGGAGAGTCCCTTCTATTAGGGCACTCTCTTGCATAATGACCAAACTTGTTATAAGTGTAACATCTTCCCTTCTTTCCTTTTGGCCCCTTTCTTCCATGGTTTTGATTTCTCGGACCACCATTGTTCCTCTTATTTGCATGGGCGGTGAAGGCAGGAGTGTCACCTCTATTTCCATTAGAGGGATGATCCCTCTCCATCATTCTTGTCTCCTCTTGAATGCATCTTGTCAATATTTCATCAAAATCAAGAATCACGTTATTATAAGAATAGTGGTATTGAATACATACCAATCACGGGGGAGACCTCCAAGCGCAATTAGAACCATCTCTCGATGAGCTATTTCTTCTCCAATAGCTAGAAGATTGTTCCTGATTTCAATGAGCCATCATAAAATAGGATTGAATGGATTCATCCTTGCCCTTCTTGATATTCTTCAATTGATTCTTGAAGAAAAGAACTTGATTAACATTGCTAGTCCTGAACATGCTAACCAACTTATCATACATTTCTTTAGATGTGCTCAACTCATAAATGTAAGCAACAAAGTGCTTCTGAATAGAATCCCAGATAATTATCTTTGCTTTGGTTTCCCCTTTCTATACTTCATCTTTGTGGCAATAGGTGCATTTGATGGAGGCTCAAGGATCTTTCCCTGCACATAATCCATGACATCTTGATCTTCTAATGCCAAATCCAATGACATCTTCCATGCATGATAATCAAACTTGTCTGTCAACTTATCATCAGATTTGAAACCCTTATAGGTTTAGGAGGCCATTGGTCCTTGATAGGATTTCTTCTTTAGTGATTGATTTTCACACTAGCTTGGGCTTTGTCTTCACCTCAGCTCTTAAACCATGTTAAATTTAGATAGACATGGAATGTTCTATGCTTAATGCAATTTTACTTCAATATTTCTTAGGCCCGATTCAATTTAGAAATCACATAAACATGAAAGTAAAATGATGATAGAACACAATAATAGATCAACAGAAGAAAAACTAATAATGTAGATCAGATTTTACAATTCTTCTTGTCCAGCTCCAGCAAAGATAGAGAATACTGTGCGTTACGACAGTCAACAGAATGCATTAGCGAGCAAAGTAGAGAATACTGTGTGTTACGACAGTGAACAGGATGCATCAGCGAGCAAAGTCTTTCTCGACAACATATCAACCAACCCTCCTAGTGTCACACACACCCCTCAAAAGTCAACACAGAAAGTCAATGCTGCAGTTTAGGGCTTCGATCAAAAAGCTCCTTTTTCCTTGATTTTTGTGCCCTCAAATGCGGCCTCACAAAATTGAAATTTCTGCAAAGTTTGGAGGTCAAAACACCAAGGATTGACCACGGTCAACGTTGGTTAACGCACCAACAATCAGCCCTAAAAAAATCCGCAAATTTTCCCAGTTGCAGTTCTGCACGTGTGAGAGAGAGAGGCCTCCAAAGTTTGATCAAACCAATCAAATCATAAGAGAGAATGTGTGATGAGTTGATGAGCAGATGATCTCCAAGTCTCTCCAATTTATATCAGTTAGTGAGGGTGTGTGACACATCTATTAGACTTGTGAGCCTACATTACAAATCTGGCCGACATTGCACAGGTGTGGAAAATAAAATCAAAATATATGTTCTGCTCATCCAAACAAGATGATCTTTAGATCAATCTTGCACCTCTTTGAAAGAGGAATCCAACAAAAATACAATCATCATCATATGAGTAGTGAAACCTGGAGTTTGGACCTGTGTTAGTATGAATCCTTTGTCGAAGTGTACGAAAAAGGATCACTTTAGCTACGCATAACTAATAGCCCTAACAACAAAAGTGGCTGCCAATATCTTCAGATCTGCGATTAGTTAGACAAGAAAATAGCTGCAAAACACCAGATCTATGTATGGAAAGACATTAAATAGTAAAATAAGGGGTTTGCTCCATGCATCCAACAGACAAGACAAGAACACAATTTTTTGAAAGAATTTTTATATTACAGGGCACCTGGGAGGAAAACAAGAAGGTGTATCCAGCTCTCCTCAATGGGATGGGTTCTTTGTAGTCCTCAGTACTTCAGATCTAAGCTTTCTCTCTCTTGTAGGTGTAGAAAACCCAATGCAAAATGAAGCTCAATGGGAGCAAATGATGAAAAATGAGACCAAGTGTATAGATCCAGAGTGATCTAGTAGGCAACAAAAGGTGAAGAATGGTAGGAAAAACCCTCCTATTTATAACAAAATATTGGGTCATTCTAGATCTTGGTGCATGGGTTAACCAGATCTAGATCCACTTTTTATGAAATATTTTATTATATTTGTTGGAGGGAAAAGGTATTTGACTTGGGTCAAATCCCTTAATTTGTCAAAAATAAATAAATAAATGATTTATTTATCTTTTTAAGGAAGTTGTTAGAAGATAATCAAATAAATAATGATTTATTTAATTATTTAAGGAAGTGGTTGAAAGATAATTAAATAAATAATGATTTATTTAATTATTTGTGGGTGATTTGGTCATATTTAACAAGGAATATTATCTAAATAAGATTTAAATAATTATTCCTAGAAAATAATAAGATAAATAAATGTTATCTAATTAATTTCTTTGATTTTGGGTTAAACATGACTGGGAATAATAATTAAATTATGGTTTAATTAATTATTCCATGAGGAAAATCAAACAAATATGGGTTGTTTAATATTTCCTTTTGGGGTTTCCTGTTTTAACATAGTGAAAGCAGTTTTACTTAGGGTAAAACTGGTCTTACATGGTGTACTTGGGTCCATCTAATGATAATAGGTTAGATGACAAAAAAATGGTGTAACAGATTGCCCCCCAGCGTGCGAGTGTCAGGAGAAAATCGTATGACCGAAGTACGTTGTAAGAACACAATCACTAGACAACAAAAAGGGGTGTCAGAGAGAGAACTGTGAGGTAGATAGTGTGCTGAAGGACTAGACCCTGAGGAGACGAGACTCGCAGGTGCAACAAGTCTCTTTTTATGAGAGGGTACCTGTGCTGAAGGCGACGGGGGAGGCATACCTATGCCCGCCGAGACAAAGTACAAAAGAATAGTGTGTCTAGTAAACAAGGGACCGAACCATAAAATACAGCTGGCATAATCATGAGCCAGATAAAAATACAATGAGGAATCCCACATACATGCTGTGCCTGGGATAACAGCCAGGACTTGTACAATAATATCTGAGTATATGAGATACAAATACAACCCAAATGCCCCCTTTAAATGGGGAAGGGCTCACAAAATCTGACTGATACATGCAAATCGAAGAGGCGCTGCAAGTGGCTATGGCCAACATCATCAAATATCTGGAGCTGCATCGAAGGCTGCAAAGAAGAGGTCATCCGGGCATGTGGGGGGCTACCTGCAGGGCCACCCCCTCATGAGGGTTGAAACATCTCACACACACCCAGGAATCATCAAGAGTTGCTGCTGGATCACTGGACCATCAAGTATACGAATCTCGATCATGCTGAAGAGGCTGGAGAAACAATCAAGCCAAAGGGAAAGGAGATATCCCTTTGCCTGATCCGAGGCCCCGAACAGGAGTGAAAGCTGGAACCAAGGTACACCGCCCTCTAGACCTGGCTTCTGGAATAAATGAGCTGATGTTGACAGAAGGAGGTCCGCCATAGTTGAGGCAATGAGAGACCCTCAACTAAGGCACGAGAGAAAAGAGTAGAGCGACGGACAAACTGACACTAATGATGATAGTGAAGTGGAAAGGACTGAGTAGCTAATGGACGACTTCCCTTGCTAGAGCATAAAGGGCATGAATGATATGGCATCGACTGACACAACATCATCAGGGATGGGGGACAGTGGAACTGAAGGTCATAATGTGCGACACAAGAGAGAGACCAATCAATGACGGATGGAGGGCTATAGTGGGGTACAAAGGGACTCAGTATAGACTCCATGGAGGGAATGATGACTCAACTTGGATGCTCTAAACAAGGGCGACTCGATGGTGCTGCCACACAGTAAAGGCCCTAATGGGGGACCGTGGAAACATGAGTACATGATGGGAACTCATGACGAAAATCAACACGAACGAAGACAAGTAAGGAGGCAAGATGGTGCCCCAAGTACAAGTGTCGTAAGTGAGGAAATTCGATTTTAAGGAGGGGTGAAGTGACCCTTCTTGGACAAAATGTGTCCTAGTGGAGTGGTAGATCTCAAAAAACTAACAGATACCCATTTGAGGGCTCGGTGAGAGCTTTCCAACGGTGCAGACGGTTCGTCAAACTGGGCTACGGTGTGGTCACAGCAGTCGAAAGAAGAAACAGGGGTTGTCTTTTAATAAGGCAGTTTTCCCTCCAAAATCACTCATTTGCGATTGTTGCTGTGGTGAATGTAGAGAGGAGAGAAGGCCCTAAATCTTGCGGCGAACGTAGCGGACAAACCGACCGTTGGAATCGCGATCCGTCAGTTGCAGGTAGGAGGTCTAACTTTTCTTTTGCATTTTGATGGATTACTTTTTCAGTTTAGGGCCCAGAAATCCAGGAACAGTCCCTCCTTCATCTCTACGGCCGACGCAGGTATCAGGGCAAAAAGTGTGACCTGGTCCAGAAAAGAGCAGAAAACTGCGACCTGGGAGATGAGGGGGTTTTGGTGCTGTTTTATGGCTGGAAGTTGGGTTTTGGTGTTTGGTTATGGTTTTCCCAATCTGTACACTGACAAAAATGATGTGTTTGTGCAGGTATGGCAGAGTTACGGGTCAACTGGAGAGAGAGAGATCTGGGGGCACTACGGACAGAGATCCAGGCGGATCAGGGCGTCCGCCGTGTTTTGGCCAGATTTGGGGTTCTTAAGTTCTTGGAGAACCCGTTGATGAGAGCAGGGAAACCGTTACTGGCCCGGATAATCAGTTACTGGGATCCAGATCAGGAGATCTTTGTAGTGCAGGGGCACAGGATCGAGCTGATGGTCCAGGACGTGTACTTCCTGACTAGTCTCCCGCCACTGGGGATGGTGGGAAACACACATGCAGTGTTGCCGCGGGGGCAGCATATCATGGAGTTCGTGGAACGCCATTGTCGCCCGGGTCTCCAAGTCAAGGGGACTCGAATACCGATCGGGGATCTAGAGAGGCTAGAAACCCGTGCAGTGGCCGCAGCTGTGCTGTGAATTCTGGGCATCCAGGCGTTCCATCACATCACTGGGGGGCAGATGATGATAGTGGAAAGTGTGTTGGGTGGGACCTACTATGGGTGGGCCCAGATGTTATTGGTGTCGCTAAAGTGACAGTTGTCGCTATGCAGGCGGCAGGTGAATCATGACTGCTCATATGGGACTTTGTTGTGTGCCTTCTTCTTTGAGAAGATCCCGACCTTGAGGCCTCGTGTACAGCTTCCAGATGGGGGCCCGAGGGAGCCCAGGATGCGTCGTTGGGGACGGCTACTGTGCAGAGGAGGAGGAGGGGCGGTCGGGCGGGTGTTTCGACCGGAGTTTTTTGCCCATTGGGATCAAATGTCGCTGTACATAGACGACTACCCCTATAGTGGAATGAGCTACTGTGGGGATCCGGATCTGCCACTTCCGCCTGGTCGAGTCTGGGGGCCCGATGGTAAGTGACAAATTGCTATTCTTGTGTGGGCATGTTAAAGTTTTTGAATAGTAATTGATGATACTGATTCATGTACTTTTGGTATGCAGATATAGCACCGGTAAAACTGGCCGGATATATGGGACGACCGGCAGCGTCTAGGGCTACAGGTCCAAGTGGGTCGAGAGCGGCGCAGGATGAGGATGTAGCCGCCCTGTTGGAGGACATCTGCTGTAGATGCGAAAGGTTGTTGACCGGAGTATCAGAGCGCGGGTGGCAGGACTTAGACGACCAATACATAGAGCCATGTGTTGGTCTCCCCTCGGAGTGGCGAGGTATCATGCGGCGCATGGCGATGGCCGGTCAGGCTATGCGTGATCTACATGCTGCAAGGGCAGAGCCATTGGCTCAGGAGCCTCCAGATAGTGATTAGGGGTAGGGGTATGTGGTGCCCCCTATGATGTATGTAGGGGCAGGTGGTGCCCCCAGTTTTGGGTTTTTGTTTGTAACATGCTATGGGCATGTCGTATGTATCAGAGTAGATGGACTCTAAACATATGTTTTGCGACACATATTATGGATATGCATCGTCTTTTGATGGTTGATTTAATGTTATTGTCTTGTATGAAATGTGTGTGATAAATGCGAATCTAGAACATGGTTTGCAATACTATCTACATAGTGATTCTGTTCTCGAGGTACATGGTTGAAAGTTATGGTTTCAAACGCATGTATTAATATTTTCACTCGTAAATAGCGTCTAAACAGCACAGGGTTATGCACAAGATAAACACCATTTAGTTGCATTACAAGAAGCAGGGAATCCAAACGAACGTGCAGATGGAGGATGCGATGAAAGAGGGCATCAGCTAACAGACCACGCACTGCATCATATTCGGCCTGATTGTTGGTGGCAGAACCAATGCATGCCCCGTTAGAAAGAACAAGGGCATGCAAGGGGGTGAAGATGGCCCAACTTGCCGAGGCTAGATTCCTGGAGTAGCGACTTGCACCATCGGTGTAACCGATAAAGGGTGTGGACGGGGGGTCCTGCAGAATGGTGTGACAAGACAATAAATGAGGGGATGAAAGGAAATGACGGCAGCGTGAGTGTACAGAAGTCATCGGGCGGCAACCGCAGGAGGGAGTGTAAGGGGCAGGATGACCAAGACTCAGACAGCGTGGTGTATGAGGGCTATCGGAAGCATGGTGAGGACTCGGGCTGCGGAGGTCAACAGAGACACAAGTGGAGTGATCTCGGGTATGAGGAGGAACAGGGTGATGAAGGGACACAATAGGGGAGGATGCAGACGGGCTAGGCTCCGAGTGTCTCGCAGAGGAAGATAGGTAAAGGATGGTTACAGTAGACTCCGTCATCTGAACATCAGGGGGGGGAATGTCGATGGGAGCGGGGGGATCCTCAGGTGGACCTGAAGCGTACTACGCGAGGATAGGAGAGGCGGATTGATTTTGTTCAACCTCATACTCTCGGATTACCTCTAAAGAGGCGCGATAGTGCATCAGGTGAGGACAATGGTGGGAGTAATGGCCATGAACGCTGCACAAAGCGCAGGGCTTGTTGGTGCGGAGAGTCTTGGGGTTCTTGGTTACGGACGAAGAAGGAATGGGGGCTTCAGGGACCGTAGACTCGGGGAACGCGACTTTAACCATGGGTTGAATACGGAGCAACTCAGGACAAGCATGGGTGGCATGACCGGTGACATCACATAAAGCGCAAAGCTTTGCGGGCGGTGGAGGGGCCGGGTCAGTCGTGGTAGTCTTGTCTTTGGATGCCCCCTTGCGGGCTTTGCCTTTCTTCCCGGGTGCCGTCACAACAGGAGAAGGGTCCTGTGGAGGTGCTGGGGGCACGGAGGCAACGGAGGAAGCTAGGGGGACCGGTTGAACCGGTGTCAAAGCCATATAGGGCTTGGAGTGACCAGGAGGGGTGGCGGCTGGGGGATCAAGGTACCAGACCGATATGCCCAAGGTCAAGTTAGGGAGAGAGATGGTGGCCATGACAGGGACAGAATATACTCTGGGAGGGGGAGCTAAGAAAGGGATCTGCCCAGCAGGGTAATGACCAGGAGGGACGACTTCGAGATGGTTAAGGCCAGGAGGAACCGATCCAGGAGGGTAAAGGGGTTCAGGGATACTAGCTGTAGGGGTAGGGCCAGAAGGAGGAGGTCTGGCTGGCTGAGATGAATGGCTAGGAGCGGGTTGCGGAGGGCGAGGAGGAGGTTGCTGACTAGCCGAGGCAGGTCGCTTACGGGCAGCCTGAGACGATTGCATCATGCAAACATTCGATGAGCTGGGATTGGTGACAGGAGGGGGGGGAAAGTTAGGGAAAGTTCCAAGAAGGGAGGAATCTTTGTAAACGCCGGGGGAGACACTGGTCAAAGAATCAACGGTTTGCTTGTTGGCTACAGAAGAGATAGTCGTCTCAGGAGAAGTCTGAGATTTTGGCTCATGATATTTCAACTGGTCAATGGTGACTATCTTTCCATTATGGGGGAAAGACATCTTGCGAAAGACCGCGGATGGGACAGTAGACATAGCATAGGTGTAGCTTCGCCCCAATAGAATGTTGTAATCTAGCGGGGCGTCGATGACTTCGACGTCAACGCAAACAGTCTTACCGGTGAGGGTGATAGGACAATTACGAAACAGGCCAATGGGCTGGGAGGCATGACCGTCCCACGCTCAAAGGGTGATCGTGGAAGGGGCCAGTTCAGGGGATCCGAGTTGCTTCCAAACCAAAGCGGACATCACGCATGTGGATGCCCCCTCATCAATGATACATCGGGACACGTTGGCGTTCCGGATTTTGACTGGGATTTGGAAGGCGACGGAAGGAGGGAGAGGAGGATGGTCCGATTGAGTGGCGTTGAAAACAATCATTTGGTCATCAGCAGGATCTACAGCGCCCACGGCAGATAGTAGAGCCTTCTTTTGGGAAGGGCACGACTGGAGGAGTTCCAGTGTGGAAATGGCGGCAGGAGATTGCGCCAAATCATCTACTATGCTATACGAATGGGCGGCTCGACTAGGAGCAGCGTTTCGACGTAGTGGGCCCTTAGGTATCTTGGTATGAACCTCAACTTTTGGTTGAGGGATATGTAAGGGGCCACTGGGTGACGAAAGAGGCTCTGGAGAACCTGAAGAAGGAGGCTCGGGAGCAGACTGAGCAGGAGGCTTGGAGTACTGGCGAGACCGAGTTTGAAGGTGAAGATCGACGGGCGGGTTAGGATCGGAGTGCATCATAAGGATCTGGTAATCAGAGGAACCAGAAAGGGAAGGGGGGGTGGCTACTTGGCTGTCGGGCGGTTGGGTAGCCACGAATCCTTGCTGAGGGAAAGGATCAAGAAACACAGCTGGCTGGGTAGTGGCCACATTAGGAGGAGCATAAGGGGAGGCGTGCTGTCCGCGCAATGTGGCTTGAGACTCCCACATCTGCCGCATTTGGGGTAAAAGGGGACAATCGTGGGTGTAGTGACCATAAACACCGCAACACGAACAATGCTTGCTTGTGCGAAGCGGCCTGTCCGGCTTGGGCTGAGTGCCCTATTGCTGGTTGGCAGTGCTAGGGTCCACACCAGGATTGGGTCCACGGTTACCAGGGGCAGATTGGTTTGGATTGCCTCTCCGCCTTCTTTGAGAAGAAGGGGGATTGGTCGCGCCCTGCTGTGCAAATACTTGCCCTGGAGGGGGCTGTAGGTGCTGGTGCTGGGGTTGAGGAGGCAAGGGAGGAGGGGAGGGGGGAGAGTGCTGGAGGAGCTGACCCCTCCCTGAGGGGGACCATAGCCCATAGGAGGTTGAGCGTATGGATGGGAAAGGGCTCCAACGATACCGTCGGCGGAATGAGAGGCCCCCGGGGCGTTAGCGCCACCGGGCCTGGGGAGGTCAGGAAGAACGGTATAAACATAACCAGATTGAGCGTAGATCAGGTCATATTTCAATGCTATTTGGAGGGCGGCTTCTTCAGTTTGAGGAAAGTGAGAGGCGACATCTTTGCCGATGGGAGCGGGAAGGGTGCGAAGGAACCAGTCCATGTAAACCCGATCTTCGAAGGGAGGGGCTCGACATAAGCTCTGTCTTCTTCGCCATTCCTGAACATGGGCGGAAAGGCGTGTTGAAGAGGATTGCTTGAAGGAAGTCAAGAGCTCCATGCCAGTATCGTATCGGAGAGGGAGCTGGAAGTACGACAAAAAGGCTTGGGCAAGAGTCTCAAAGGTGGTATGGGTAGAGGTGGCTTGTTCGACATACCATTTAGAAGCTTCGCCAGTAAGCGTGTGTTGGAACAAACGAAGACGGATGGAGTCATCGGTAATGGAATTGGAGGAACACCACATGTGGAAATATCGGACATGATTGGATGGATCTTCTCCAGCTTGGCCTTCGAATTTAGGAATGTCGGAAGGGAGCTTGGTTGGCATGGCAGGCCAACCAACATTGTGGCGGATAGGGTCGTTGATCAACTGATGGAAATCCTGGGAGTGGGGCCGAGGCTCCAATGCACTGTTAGGCAGGCTTCTGGTTGTTCTCAAGGCTCGCCAGTAGTAGGGGTCAATAGGGCCGGGAGGACCACTAGCATTAGGCCCTGGACCAGACATAGTGAAGGTGATAGGGGAGAACCAGAAGTAAAAGGAGAACCCAATGAATCAGAAGAGGAGTTGGAGTGCGGACTCGGAAGGGGACTAACTCATCGACGACAGGAGGGAGTAAGTTGACCGACCTGAAACTGAGGGTGAAGGCCAAGAAGTCTTCGGGAAAGCTGGGGGCGCAATGATGACAGGAAGAAGGAAACCGACAGGGGCAGAAAGGGACAGAATCAATTACGGTCAAGGGCAGAAAAAGGTGCAGTGACAATTGATTTTAGAGTCTTTGCCAGGCGGTGTTAACTAGGCGCTTCTTCGCTTAGGGTCAGTATGTGGTGTTCGTTAATTTTAATTTTTAAACCCTTTCCGTTTTGAGAGCAAGAAAAAAGTGTGCTGCGTAGCTGAAAATTAACCTACAGAGAACAGAATATAATGCTGAAATAACAGAAAAATAACAGCTACTTGTGCATCTATCTAACCCAAGAAGGTGGGTCTCTCAAAACTATGCTGAAAAGAAAGGGAAAAACTATGTAAAACACACGGAAAAGGGGCCAATAGATCTAAGGTCAAAGGGGACAGGGATCTAGAGGACAAAGCTGCTGAAAAGAGGTGCAGATCACAGCCAAGAGACAAAGGCAAGGTGGCTGGAAAAAGGAAGGAAATCAGCAAAAAACTGGAGGGGCAAGGCGGAGGCCTTCAAAGGAGGTCCAAAAAAAACGACAAGAGGTGATTTGAAAGGAAAAGAGGCTGATTTCAATGGATCTGGAAGGGAGGTAACAGATCTGGAAAAAAGGGGGCTGAAGCTCTGAAAAACCGACGGCTGAAACAACTAAAACTCTTCCACAAAAAGTGGAGGGTACTAAAGCCCTAAGGGGCTGGGTTCCCACTTAGATGAGTAAAATCGATCGCAACTTGGTAACGGACGGTCGAGATGAGGTCGGAGGATCCCCGATAGAAGCCGCAGAAAACCTGTGTAAACTGCGTAAAATTATTTGGAAAAATGGCAAACGTCTGACCTGATCTGAGTGCAGGTCGCAGAAAACAGGCTGAAAAGTGCGACCTGGAGGTCCAGGTCACAGGTTTAGGGCCAAAAAGTGCGACCCCCCTGTTCCGGTTGTCTCGGCGGCAGATTTTCAGAAAAGTTGCCGTCTCAGTTGCGGCTGGTGTCGCTTACCTGCGCAATAGGGCCAGAAACACACGGAAGTTAGAAATTTTAATGTTTTAGGGTTTCATGTGAGAAAAACAACATAAAAATAGGAAAAACAAACAGCTGAAAAGAAGCCCTAGGGTCTCAAGTAGCTCGATATGCAGGAATATGAAAAACGACAGCGGTCGTAATTTAAAACCCGTGTGGAGTCGCCATTTGTTAGTATGAATCCTTTGTCGAAGTGTACGAAAAAGGACCACTTTAGCTACGCATAACTAATATCCCTAACAACAAAAGTGGTCGCTTAATATTCTCCAGATCTCACACTAGTTAGACAAGAAAATAGTCATGAAACAATTTTATCTATGTAAGGGAAAGACATTAACAAAGAAATAAAGGGTTTGCTCCATGCATCCAATAGATAAGACAAGAACACAATTTTTGAAAGAATCTCTATATTACAGGGCACCTGGGAGGAAAACAAGAAGGTGTATCCAGCTCTCCTCAATGGGATGGGTTCTTTGTAGTCCTCAGCACTTCAGATCTAAGCTTTCTCTCTCTTGTAGGTGTAGAAAACCCAATGCAAAAATGAAGCTCAATGGGAGCCAATGATGAAAAAATGAGACCAAGTGTATAGATCCAGAGTGATCTAGTAGGCAACAAAAGGTGAGGAATGATGGGGAAGAACCCTCCTATTTATAACAAAATATTGGGTCATTCTAGATCTTGGTGCATGGGTTAACCAGATCTAGATCCACTTTTTATGGAATATTTTATTATATTTGTTGGAGGGAAAAGGTATTTGACTTGGGTCAAATCCCTTAATTTGTCAAAAATAAATAAATAAATGATTTATTTATCTTTTTAAGGAAGTTGTTAGAAGATAATCAAATAAATAATGATTTATTTAATTATTTAAGGAAGTGGTTGAAAGATAATTAAATAAATAATGATTTATTTAATTATTTGTGGGTGTTTTGGTCATATTTAACAAGGAATATTATCTAAATAAGGTTTAAATAATTATTCCTAGAAAATAATAAGATAAATAAAGGTTTATCTAATTAATTTCTTTGATTTTGGGTTAAATATGACTGGGAATAATAATTAAATTATGGTTTAATTAATTATTCCATGAGGAAAATCAAACAAATATAGGTTTGTTTAATATTTCCTTTTGGGGTTTCCTGTTTTAACATAGTGAAAGCAATTTTACTTAGGGTAAAATTGGTCTTACATGGTGTACTTGGGTCCATCTAATGATAATAGGTTAGGTGACCAAAAAATGGTGTAACAACCTGGTTGCCCAAAATTAACAAGAATTGAATTAAACTATGGCCTTCCAAATTCTCAACACTTGCTCCCCACAATCCTGTGTAGATGGATACACCCCTACGACCTGTGCATCTCTAGTGTCTCTTATGTAAGGAAGAGGATAGATCTGGTCAGACACCTTGATCAAATGGGTCAAGAATTCGCGCATATTAAATCCTACTTGTGCCAGGGGTTGTTTATGGTTTAACACGCCACTGTGTATACATGCACAAATCTCCCCTGATTTAATTGGCTACCCCTCAGCTGGCCAAGATCATGGGTCTGATACCACTGTAATATTCCTAACGGAAATATACAATGATATACAAAGAAAACATAGCAAAAATACACATAAAATTGGCACACAAATTAGACTTCCAATATAGAGCCAAAAACTGTGTTGTTTTAAGCCATTTTATTATAGAATCATGGAGTTACAATCTGATGTTTGGAAAGTGTGCATCTGGGCTTGCTCAAGGCAAGCTAGCAAAGCCCAAGTGATGAAGGTAAGGTCCCAAAATGCTGCTGCCTGATCTCTCTCTGGCTCTACATTGTATTCCCCAGAAACTGTGCTGCTGGCTGCAAAAAATGGCTGCTAGGCCCCCCTCCGGTGCTCAGAGAATTCCAGGAAATTAACCTTAGTCTCTCCTCCAATAACCCACAAAAATCCATGAAGGAATTGGCCAAATGTTGACCTCAGAATTTCGGCCCAATTGCCCCTATGCTCCTCCAACTGCTAGTTGAGTTGGGACCCCTGTTTGACCCCTCAAATATGCCGAGAAAATTCTACCAAATTCATATTGGCCTCTATTCAATAAACCTATAAAAACCCAAAAAAGGTTTGTCCTAGTTTTGATGCTTCAAAATTGACCCCCAAATACTTGGCCCTCCTCCACTACCAAAAAATAACATGTAAGGAATGTTGTGTTTTCCGCTCATCCAAGGGCTGAGAACTCTCCTCAAATTCCCTCCAATCAGACTCCAATCAATCTCAGCTCCTCAATCCGTCTCTCAAGCCTTCCCACACTCAAATACACCCATGACTGCGCAGTCCTGGGACAAATATACGCATGCCCAGCCCAAGAAATTCGTTCTGCTGAGAAAGGAACCCTATGCTCTTGTAAATTATCTTCCTTCACCTCCAGTTTAGACAAGGAATTGCCTAGCAATGGTATAACCTCTAATTTTGGCACCCCACTTCACCAAAGAACTGTGTGGCTCTTCCTCTGTGTCCATGCTGAAGTTAAGACAAGTCTTACTACTTGAGACAAGTCTCCCAAGCCTCCACAAAGTCGTTACAATATGTAACAACCCAACTCGAATTATGGAACATAGTAATATTAGCATGCATATGAGACCTGCATATGATAGCTACATATGCAGGTATCACATGTACGACACTAGTGCATGCACTAAGCAATTATGAAAAGAAACTCGGTGTAGAGTAAGGAGTGAATTATTGAAGTATTGAGTAACTCCCTAACCCACCATAATATAATGAATGTATTAGTTATATCTACCATTATCATAATATAAACTAATACTTTCTTCAAAGAAAATTAAAAACATCGACTTATGCAAATAAATGATGATATTTTAATAAATCCAAGATATTTAATAAATAATAATATTTTAATAAAACCAAAATATTTATTAAATAATAATATTTTAATAAATCTAAGATATTTATTAAAATATAATATATTTTTAAGATATTTATTAAAAGATCATATTCTAATAAATATCAAGAATAGAGTTTGTGTATGAAAGGAGAAGAGGGGTAAACTTGATGGGCATGGGTAGTGAATGGGTAAAGTGACTCAAATGCTGTTAGAGGAGTTCTAAATGCGTGATTCATGAGCAGTGAGTTCGAGAGTTCTAACAAAATCATGGAATGCTCTCGATTGTTATTGGAGTTTTGGGCACAGGGGCTAGAAGACTTGTCTTCTGAATCTGGGGACCGGAGAGGTTGACCTCAGATAGGCTGGGAGAAAAATGGCAGTTTGGTAACGAGAGCTGGAGCCATGACAAATCAAGAACACCTTCAAACACGGTTCCAGGTAAGTATTAATTAGTCAATTGATATAACTCTGTTTCAAAAATCTCACTTTGAATTCTATAGTATGTATTTTGTGAATGATTGTTAATTTCGAAAATTAAGAGCTTTACACTTATGTATTTTTAAATTGATGATTAAATTCTGAAAGTTAAAGTTTGAGGTTCTTACACATGGTATCAAAGCACGGTTTTGAACTCTTTCGGACCTTCCAGGCTCTCCATATGGTTTAAATTTACCACGAAATTCAACGGTAATTATATATATATATCTCGGAATTTAACGCATATTTTAACAGTTGATTGGTTTAGTTTTATTTATTTATTTATCTACTTTTTGTTAAAATTACATATCCTGGAAAACAGACCGAAAACCTTGGTCACCAGACTTTACAGCGCAGTTTCATACTGGATATCGAAACTTGCGAAGGTCAGGTCCAAAGCCACGATCAAACATGGTGTCTGCTGCATCTAAGACCACATACTTGATATCACCATAGAATATGTTTCCTTGAGTAACATGTTGAAGCAACCTTCCTGGTGTTCCAACCACCATCTCAAGTTGATTGATTGCTTAGAGCATCTTCCTGAGGTTTCATGGAAGAGGGCCGCATAATCTTTTGAATTTCCAGCATAGAAATACGTTACATTCTTTTTCCATACTGAATTCAAGAATGCTCCTTTCAACTAAATAACTTCATAATAAAACTCCGCGTGCTTTCGGATCGAACCAAACCAATATCACAGTATTAATATCAGTAAAAGGGCTGTGAATCCATTGACTAGGGTTTTAATACCTTCCAGCCGATATCACTACTGTGGAATATTTTAATTTGGTACTGTATTTATAAAACTTCGATTGATACACAGATCAGATGCTACTAATAATAATAATTCTGATCTGCAATCTGTAGAGGTTAGGATTAGCTTCTGCCCTTTCTACAACTAGGATTAATATGTGTGTCTTTCACAGAAATCTGTAGAGGTTAGGATTAGCTTCTGACCATTGATCATTGTTGATCTAAACCGTGCATGATGGGATATAGACTAGACTACACGGAAAACCTGCTCAGAAAGCTCAGGTAGGGCATAAAACCACAGCTTGAGGCCTCTTAGGTTTTGTTTGCATACCCATTGTAGGCCAGAGTCTTTCCGGAGCAAGTGTGTGAGGCCAAAACAATACTTTGTCCTCAGAGTATAGCTGGTATTTCGAGGCACTGCACCTCTGTGGGAACAGATATGGTCAATCGCTTGATTGTGCTCCTTATCTCTGGTGCAAATTCCATAGCAACAAATGAAGTACAGTGGGACTTACCGATTCTCTTGGACGACAGCTTTGCGATAATTATCCCTGGACCATCAGAAATTCATTTGCGTCTGAAAAGAGAACATCCTTGCCCGACGGTGCATATCTGTTATGTATTTAGATACAGACTAGAAGTCAAGCTAAAACCTTCATTTCTGGAGGTAATTAATGTAATGGAAGCACCATTTTGGCGTTTGATGGAGGGACGGCCGAAGCACTCTTCCCATCTGAGCAGGTGTTCTGGGCCACGATTTCTCCTCCGTCAGATGTGCCACGCAACCAACGGACCCGCCGCCCAAGCTATCGCTCTGTATAATAAAACACTTGCCAATTTCTCTCCATTCCCACTAGCAATTCTAATTTCTCCCTCGACAAACAGTCGTCGGTGAGCCCAAACAGCTTTAGATCCCAATGCTTATGGCAACGGCAGTATTCCCGGCGTGGTCACTCATGGAGGCCGGTTTGTGCAGTATAATATTTATGGCAACATGTTTGAAGTTACTGCAAAATATGTCCTTCCCCTGTTTCCTATTGGATGAGGAGCATACGGTGTGGTCTGGTAATTTTTCTTGGGCTCTGAGCATTACATAAGATAGCCGATTTCGGTGGCTCTTCCATCGAAGCTGTGAGGCCATGTGGCGCTATGGACTCTGTTCATGAGACCATAAGTAGAGCGCCTCTGTACAGAACCTTCATGGACATGTGTGGAGGGACGTGAAGTTTGCCCATTTTTTTTTTTTTTTTGTAAGGTTTAATTTTTGGCCCCCGAATAGGAGAATGGGGACCTCTACAGGAATAGCTCCATAAATAATCATAATCACTAGAATGAATAAAACGATGTTGAGGAGTTCGATCCTCAAACATATGAATAAATCCATCCTCATCTCCAGTAATCAGAAAATGGCCATATAAACTGCATTCCAAAGTGTTTTGTATAGCCAAGTTGCAACCACACCCTTATATCCACCATACCTGATATGAAACGTTGAGGGAAAGTTGAGATTCACCTTCAGTGCTCATAAAGTGATGGCCTCTCACAACCAATAACCGCATTCAATCTCCTTGCATAAATGAATGCCCATATCCAAGAGCCACTATAAATTCTGAAATTCAAGGCCTAGGCATGTAATGGGTCCAATATTTTGACGAAAGCATAACTTAATTCTCTGACCTGCAATTCCACGTCAGTTAAATGGTATGTTGTGAAGGCATGTAGTAGTACATTGGCCACTTAGAAACCTGGCTGCCACTCGATATTTTATCTATCAATCTAGAGTGTGTGTTGTGGCAAAAACCTGAAATGGCTTGCAAGGGGGTCCCCGGCTATAAGGGGTTCTGATGAGGGGGGGCTCTACAATCCATCAGTTGTTTCCACGTCACAAATGTGGTTTCTATAAAACCCGAAATTGTGGATCCCCTGTCAGCGTTAAAATTCGAAAAACCTAGGGGTCGTGCATTTGAACTGTAGCCATTGATCTTTGAATGATAAGATCCTTCGTTGAAAGTTGTAAGGCATCTACCCAATGGGCTTCAACCGTTGATTTCTGAATTCATTATAATCCTGAACCCTGGTGTAATTGGTTTCCTTTGATTTAATTTATCTTGGGTTTTTCTTTATATATATATATATTTTTGGTCATAGGAATTTATCCCACATCGACCAAGTAAGAAAAAAGAAAAGAAAAGCTATTGGCATTTATATTCACCAACCTTATCAGCGCAATTTGACGCGAAGGGTACACAATAGGAGTAGTCTACTGACATAACATAATAGGTTATTTTTCTGTCATATTTCCAAAATACGAAATTCTTTAATCGTTAAAGGATTGGGTACTGTAAAGTACCACTTTTCATATTGTCGTTTCTTGACAAGGAAAATGGTAGTAAAAATAAAATAATAAACAATACAATAATCGATGATGATAGTAAGTAAAATATATATATATATATATATATATACATACATTTGATATGTTCAACCTTGAAACTGAAATATGAAAATAAAGCTTGGCATCGTGCAAACTTTGCATCCTCTGGGGCTGCTGGTCTGGTGAACTGAGGCTCTAATGGCTCGTAGATGGGAAAAGCATGTTTCACAGATTTTTCTGAATCTGACCCTTCCATTACTTTTGAAATAGTAAGCTTCTTAGACTGTTCTTCGGGTTTGGATTTAGAAGGCATAGAACTTTCCTTAGGAAAGAGATGAGGAAACTTAGCCATAGGGCTGCTAAGCTCATGCGTATGTATACTCTTTCCCTTTGTCAAAAATGTTGTTGGAATTGGCTTTTCCAACTTCTTCAAGTTTAACCTGTCAAACTTGTCTGACAGATTAGAGACTGACTGCCGGGTGGAGATAGACTGCTCTATAATACAATTTTCCATATCTTCAAACTTTTGTACAGAATCTTCAGAAATATGTCTAATTACAGATAAATCACACTGAACTGAATTCAAAACACTATTTACATCATTTACTGATACTTGAACCTGATCAATCTGATCTTTAACAAAAACTGTCTTGGCAACATTCTTCTCAAGGCCAATCAAAGCAGTGTTTGTCCAATTTAACTGGTCACTGACCTTTTGCACTTTACTTTCTACACCAACAGCTGTAGGATCCTTAGAAACTAGCGGATATGCAGTAGCAGAGTTACTACCTTCTCCGAGGACTATGCTTCTAAATCGAGGATAGGTTGTAGAAGTCTCAACTCTGTTGCCATCTGGTGTCTGCCAAGCATGTGAAGAAGAGGCTACACTGTCAGCCATTAACACTACATCTTCTTCCATCTTTTTCTTCTAGGAATAGAATGAAATCCATACATCATTCTCTTCCATATAGGATTTCCATTCTGATGCCATTTTCTTTTTCTCTTCTCCTGGAAAACTTCTGGCAAACTCTTCAGCCTGGGGATGAGTAAACAAATCCCAATTAACCATTTGCTTCATCCAAGTAGCAGGGATTTGATGCTTGTGACAGCAATCCATTAAAGTATAGAACTTCTGGATTTCCGGGACTGAAGGACGTTTGACACCTGAGGGCAGATCTCTGAATCTGCATTCTGGAATCAGATTATTCTTTTGTTCCAAATAGCCTAGGCCATATCTAGGACTATTGGGAGGTCTTTGATTCATAAAAATTTCTGTCAACCTGGGGTCTTCATTCTGCAACTCAGGGATGAGATGCATCATCAGAACATGATTATCCTAATGGGGAAATGGGATGTTTGAACACTTAGGATTTGGACATGGATTGGAGGATGTACTGGGAGGAGCTTCTCCAGTCCTAAGGTTATGATTCTGATGGATAACCATATAGGCAAGATTTTTAAGATTGACTTGTTGTTGGCATTGGGGACAACAAACACTCAGCCGATTGAAATTTACAAGCTGAGCAAACTCAAATAAAGAAATATGATTACAATTGGAAACAATAGAAGAACAACTTGTATCTACACAATCTGGAGCTATGTATCTGGGTGACTGTTTACACTCTGCTTCTATTCTTCTTCTGTCTATGGTGGATCTTCTGGGGAAAGACAAAGTAGCAGAAGAGGAAGTCTCAGAAATATTTTCAGAGGTGATCTTTTGCACAGAGAGGGGTATTGGATTTGGAACTGTCCATTGCTCAGGGAAAGTCAGATCCTCCCACTTGATAGCTTGATGCTCAATCTTCTGATTTTTAGGATCTGTGAGGACAACCGCACTGGTCTTAGACTCTCTACTAGGTGCATGGAGGACTGCAGAGAACATGGTTGAGGTGTGGCGAAAGCAACCTCGAAACTGTATGGCGATATTTCTTCTTTTATTCTTCATATCAAATCCCATGGTTTGGATTTGCAACTATAAAATATCAGCCAAGGTTTCGTCTGTGACTGATACCGCAAAGTTTGGGTAACAGTCAAATCACACTGGACCATTGGATAATGGTGCGACAATACCTCCTATCAATGAATCAGTATACTTGTTATGTGTTAGATCCCTGATGGTAGCTAACACATATGCATCGACTCCGGGATGCACAAGGGCATGAATACCGACTCTAATACAACCCAAATGCAGGAATTGGGTTCCCAGCTTTTTAGCTTCAGCTTGCAACTCTTTTGGATTTAGAATGGGGATTAACTGTACACAATTTGAATTTTCTTCAATACTACTAACAGACTCCTTAATAGTTATTCTAGTGGCAACTTTTAGGTGCCAGATACCAAGATCATTGTAGACTTCTAAGGGTTTGATATTGGGAAGAACCCATCGGGCTTGTGGTTCGACCTCTTCATACAAATGATCTGACTCATTTATGACACGACTGCTACTAGACGCAAACAAATCTCTGAGAGGATTTTGTTCTGCTCTATCCTTCTCCTCAAGTTCTCTGAATGACACAGACTTGTTCATGGATGATTCCATTTCTCAAGATTAAGAGAGATTTAAAGTATTTGTCCCTTTCTCGAACCAGGCGCTAAGAGCGACTTAATGGCTCTGATACCAATTTCTAGCAGAGGCTTCAAAAAGCTTTCTTGCTGCACACACAGGCAGACTTGGCCTTGTTAAGTGTCTCTGAACACTGGTTATGTGAACCCAACTGTGAACCCCTACACGAACCTACTGAAGCTTCACGCAACTGACGACCTTCTCAACGGCTTCCCTCGCCTTCACACGGCCTTGGCGTCCCTCACTTCTTTCGTGAACCTCGGGCGAACTTATGGCGAACTTTCACACAGTGCAAGTATATTAACAACAAATTTAAACTCAGAGTGACAATACTTTGAATGCGGAAAAATATCTCTCTTTATTATATCAGAATGCTTCACAATCAGATTACAAGCTCTGTATCAGAGATTGACTGTATTGGCATTTATCGGACTATAACAACTCAATGAATGAGCGTGCAATACCGAAGGCTTCCTGGCCAATATACAGACTCTGTCTCAGAGATATATGCAAACACACATATAAACATATACAGACTCAATCTAAAGAACTGGCCACTTTAGGTTCTTTCCTGTCACATGAACAGACATGCAGGCTTCTCAGTTCTCCTAAGGACTGTGAGTCAAGACTCTGTGATGCGAGCAGATCGCAAAAATTGTGCAGACGCAGAGCAGGGAGCAAAACTCGGACTCAAAAACAAACAAATACTAAAGACTCAAACTCCAAATGCCGATGGTTACAAATGAGCCTTACCTCTCCTTATATAGGTTGGAGAGGGGGACAAACATTCTTGTAGCCCATCCGATTATTGACACTTGGCAAATGGATCATCGTTTTCGGGTAACACCGAAAGGTGACATCCGCACGGAGATACCATTTAACCGACAAAATTTAGTGCTAGTGGGTGAATACACAGTGGATACCTTACAAGGCCCACGAGGAATCAAAACTTCATTAATTTACAAGGTAGATGCTTTTCGAACAGAGGAAAAGCCTACGAGAAAAGCTCTGTCACATTGAACCTGTGACTGGGTATCTATTCCTTTGTGTGGGGAAAATGTCATTTTCTCGTGGCTGATTATTATTGGTGCTGGAAGATGGCATGTCAAGAATCTGTATACCAGGATATTTTTCTCTGTATGTTAGGTCCCATGCCTTGGTATAGATTCTCCGGACTATCATTGGCTTATTTAAAATTACTTGATGTTTTATTTTAGTCATGACAAGCCATTCATTGTGCTGTACCATGTGCTGTTTTAGGATTAGTGTATCATCAACATGCTGAGTTAATGTCCTGACACAAGAAAAAGGCTGGTGATCACATTCTTCATAGTCACAGATATCACAGCGACTCTGGTACCAATTCTCATAAAAATGCGGGTCCATAGCAGTAGGGTTTAAACCATAATCCTTCCACCAATCACGCATCCAACTTGACTGTCTACAATTCTGGCCATTGGATGTATCTCATTCCAGTCCAGGAAGGGTCTCTGGTCCTGTAGATTGAATAGTATTTGTGATAGACATGAGTCCTATCACTGCCTTCTGTTGCTATAACCGCAATATCCATGAAATTATCATGAAGAGAAGATTCTGCTTCATATGCTGCTCTCATACTATGAGTGTACACCATGTCATGTATCCATGTGCTTCCTTTTGGGTACACTCGCCTTTCAGGTACGAAATGCTGAAGATCATTATGATTAGACCTTGGTCACATAGCATGGCACGGGAAACTTCCACAATGGTCCTATTATTTTGTTCAACAACGCCATTCTTGCTTAGGAATATAGACAGTTATGGTCTCCCTCTTGATTGCAGCTTCTATGAAAAAGTTCTTGAACTCGTTCGTCTCATATTCAGTGCCATTATCGGTCCTCAATATCTTGATCTTCTTCCCTGTCAGATTTTCCACCAAGGCTTTGAAGGTACGGAACCACATGAAAGCCTCATCCTTCTTTTTCAAGAAGTATATCCAGGTTTTTCTTGAGAAGTCATCTATGAATGTCATATAATAAGAACATCCTCCCAAGGAAGTCACGGGCAACATCCTAGATAGATTAGAATGTATCAATTGCAAGACATCAGATGTCTTTGTGACACTTGAGGGGAAAGGTCCCCTTGTATGATTTCCTTCAGCACAACCCTGACATACACCTTCATGATTATTTGAGAACTTGGGCATCGTCGTCACCACCTTCCTTGCTTCGGGAAGGGCCTTGTAGTGAAGGTGTCCAAACCTCCGGTGCCATAGTTCAGTCTGTCAAATAGTATCACACGTCATCGCTCCCAGTGGACTTCCTCCAACCTGGTTGAGTGTATCAACTCTAAACCTAATCATGATAGTGTTACATAGTAATTTGTCACCGTCCCTGCAATCCCCATCTCACCCATTGGAGGGTCATTTCTGTGACCAATAAGCAGTGTCATGCCTTGCAAATACCATCATTGCATCCCTTTCCATGAGGACAACATTTCTTCTGTTGATCATTTCCTGAGCAGACCCCTAAAAACACCTATTTTTGCCTTGGCGCTGGTAGCCCGTTATGTACTCGCGCCAATGAGGAAAATTAACACTGAGCCCGCGCCAATTGGCGCTCTGTCCTAGTTAAGCACCCGTGCCAATATGCTTTTGGAAAGTTTTTAAAAAAAGAGGCGAAGTCTCGATTACGACAACTTCGTGGATGAGTCATCAGGAGTGGTTTCGACTGAATAACCACGGCCTTCCTCCTTTTGCCTCTTGTTTCCACCTTATGGGGAACCTCCCAAGGGAAAAGGCCTCCCTTCCACTATTGTAGGGATGCCAACCTCCTCCTCTCCTATGTAAACATAGCCTTCATCCATTGATGAAGGGGCTGAATCGCTGAATAGCGAGTCTCCAAGTTCCCAAGAGCCATCAGAGCCTTATGCTGCAAGAGCCTTGATTCATTCCCTTAAGGCCAAATCCAAGCAAGGAGATTATTATCGAGACATCCGAAGAGAGAGGTTTTTCCCATCCCCGACAGGCTTTTTCGAGACGTGTTCCACTGGCGACCCTCCGAAGGAGAATTCAACGTCAGAGCTACGGTTGTATTCTTCTTTGATTGATTAATGATAAGTGACTATTGGTTATGGTTCCACTCCTGTTATTGATTATGATGATGAGTTATGTCTTCTCTGACTGACATATAGTTGCATATACTGGATTTTAAGCTTGCGTTTGTTTTGTTTCTTGTGTGTGTAGGTGTTCGATCGCGGAGATCGTGAGGATTGTGATCTGCCGGAGCGAAGGAACGGGAGCGCTACTTTCTCTACGAGCGACATCGTTGGATTCCAGGTAAACCTTCATCACTAGTTGGTTTATTTGAAATTAGGAACCTGCACTATAGCGTGAACAATTGTTGCTAGACCCGGTCTGGGCTAGTAGGGATCGCCTCTGTCCACAGAGGGGATTTACCTCCACAACAAATTGTCGACCATACTGGGGATCGTATAGCTTGTTGTTGTTATGTTTTTTAAGCTACAGATGGAGCCTGAAGTTAGCCAGATAACCTTCGAAACGCTATTGCTCTGCATTAGCGAAGTAGATCAAAGCTGCTTCAGTCAATCTCCGGTTTAGTTTATGAACTGAACACTTGGAGTATTGTCTTGTCTTTTCGGTTGTTTCTCGATTTTGCTTGCTTGATCGGCTCTTTTGGATGGCTCTTTTCTGAGTGTTTGGCTTTTGGTTCAGCCCCAGAGGATCAGATCTGACCTCTGTTTCTCCGAGTTTTCATCCTTTCATGGTTGGTTTGATTGGCGCGGTTTCCACCCTGACAGTCGCGCCAATTGGCGTGGGTTGCCAGTTCATCACTCGCGCCATCCCTGTCTGGCGTGGATTACAGCAAGACAGTCATGCCATCTCTTGTAGGTGCTAGGGTTTACCCTTGTTCGGAAGTTTCTTTTGGTCAGTACTTTGATTCTGGGTTTGTTTTAGATTCTGCTTGAATTGGTGAGTCTGGTCTTGGTTGGGAGAAATTCTTTGTTTTTTCATTTTCAGGCATTGGCACTTGTTGTCAATTAGCAACCCGCGCCAATTGGGCATTGGCGCTAGTTTTCAGTGAGCAAGTCGCGCCAGTTGGCGCTAGTTGTCAATGACAAAGTCGGGCCAATTTCAGAGTGTGTGAAAATTGAGACTTTTTCCCTGAATCCTTCACCAGTGTGTCTTTCCCTTCCGGTCTTTTCCCTATATGAGCATAGATTACATTGCTCATTGTTTGAAATGTCTTCTTTCCATGATTTTTTGATGTAAAAGGGACTGAATGCCTTGTTTTGATCTCTTGTTTTGGAAGTCCTCTTTGTGTTTGACCTCATATGTCTTGTTGCCTTTTGAGGGATTTCGTTACAAAGTGTTTGAAACAACGATTGCATTCTTAGTGTTTGTGTACATCTCTTTTGCATTCATCCTTCATTAAGGAGATTTGCGTTCTTTTAGTTTTCGTCTCATAGTTTTCTTTTCGTTTAAATGCATTAGATCACATTGCATCGAAAAGCATTTTTTTGAGATTTATCATTGGACTTAGATCACATTGTTTAATGATTGAAAGCTAAAAGTCGCTTTGGGTGCATTCTCCTTCATTAAAAGCATGCATTAAGTAGATTCTCATGTCATCGAAAAATGCATTGAGTGCATTCTTATCATTTAAAAGGAAATTGTGCATAGATTACAATTGCATAGTTTTCGGAAAAAAAGGAAATTGTGCATCGATTACATTTGCATAGTTTTCGGAAAAGAGGATTTTGCATAGATTACATTGCATTATTCGCATCGTTGAATGTTTGGAATTACTTTTGGGTAGTGAAAGTCATCTAGTTTGGAAAAATTTCGTTTGCAGTGTTGTTGTATGTTGCATCATTGTTTAAAACTCTTCCCTTAACTAGATAGCATTCATCGAATTGAAAGATTTCTTTTCTCATATAGCTTCATACAGGAGATTTTCAGATGGCATTCGGTAGGGCCTGAAACCGAGACATAATTGAAGATCAACCATAAAATTTATTCAATCAACCTAAGGAAGCATTGAAACATTAACGAAACATTTTTAGTGGTCTAGGCTAGTGACGTGTTCTGGCGTCGTTAAACCTAGTAGCTGTCGTTCGCCTCTTGGCTTTAGACAACACTAATATGGACTTGTGCTCCCCGTACCCGTTGCGTATATAAAGGGAGACCCCACTAGGTTGCTATCCTTTATCCGTAGGAAGCCAAGTCTGCCGCCTTATACCCGTGATACACCGGACACAACATTCGGGGAGATTTCCTGCACGTACTTTAAGTCCTTGGTTGATTTCTCTTTCATTTTGAAACCAAGGTGTATATTGCAGTTCACGATGATTTGGTACACCCTTTGCCTAGTATTCCTGAGCAGTCATTTCGATCTTTTCTGACTCTTTAAATTTGAAAAGGTCATCAAGCGCTTGTCCTTTCACACTTGTTTCCAATCTGAAAGTGATAGAGTCACCTTTTCCTGTTTCTCAACTCTTAAAAGATGAAACGGTAGAGTTTTGTTTCAATGTTTTAAAAATTAACTGCCCACGAAATATTCCTGGTTAAAGTTGGTTTCCTTAGGGTGTTGTTCTGAAGATCGTTTCTAATGGAAAATTTTCTAGAGTACACCAACCAAGGAATCCCTTCCGATGGGAATCCTGGTCATTTTACTCCTTTTGGAAATGTTGGCGCTCCTTATATGGCAACATTGTCCCTTCCTAGGTTAACTGTTGGGTTGCCTGTTTGGTTGTTCTCAACCTCTGTGGTCCCGGATGTCCTGGCTACTGTCCAACCATATCCTCCGGCTGAACAACATCATGTTGATTCCAAGGTGGACCTCTCCCCTTCTTCTCCTGTTTCTGCGTCCTCCTCTTCTACTTTGCCTAGTGAAAGTCTGGATTCAAGTAACTAGGTGGCTAAGAAGAAGAAGAAGAAGACAAAGAAGAAGAAGTCCGATAAGAGAGAGGTTAAGGCTGTAGCTATTGCTTCCGAAACATCTCCTCTTGATAAACCTTCCAACCCTCCACGAAAAGTCAAATTCCCTTGCATGTTGTGCATGGGAGACCATCTTCTTCGAGACTGCCTTGGCATTCCCAAGGTGCTTGAAGAATGGTCCAACGGTCGTCCACCGTTGCCTTTGGCTTCCGGGAGTCAGGTCGGGGGCACGTCTTCAGCTAGTGCTGGTAAAAATCTTAAGAAGCAGGGTAAGATTACCAATCCCTGTAAGTTGTGTGAAGGGCACCATGCCATTCACCTTTGTCTGTATATGGATGAAGCCAAAAGAGTCTTGGACAACTCGGCTGTTTCTACACCATGCCTTTCGGCTGGTTACAAACAACTTTCTTTGAGTCCTCCACCAGCTGATCCTACGATTGGTCAAGAGTCATCCTTGGTCGATCCCGCTCCCTTGGAAATTGAAATTCAGGAATCCGTTCCGGACCAAACATTGGTCATGGGATCGGGGTAACTGGCCCCATCTGCAGTGCGCCAGGTCTTTTCCAGTGAGAGTAGACCTCACAGTCCTCACGTTCTTCTGGTTTCTTCAGATTCTTCAGACTTGGAGAAAGATTCTCCTGTCCCTATACCTAAAGAAGCTGCTCCTCCACCTCCCATGATGGAGGTCCCGGAGGATACCCCTCCCACCTTCGAGATGGAGGTTGTGGAGGATGCTCCTTCTTCTACCGTAACACCAGGGCAACACCATCTTGGTTCGATGGTAGCCCCTTCGATTAGTTTGGTTGCTTCCTTTGATTGGAATCGATTTGCAGGATACCGCCTTCTGTCTTATGTGCCTTTCGAGATAACGGTACGAGCCTTTGGTCTGGTTGTACCCAACACCATTATAGATGAAGGTGCGTCTGTTAGTATTTTATCCTTAACTAATTGGCATGCTTTCAGTTCGCCGCCGCTTGCGCCTGTTACGCAGAATTTGTTGGCATTTAACAGAAGAACTAGTCAACCGTTAGGGATCCTTCCAAGGTTACCTATTACTTTGGGAGGTAAAACTGTCCATATGGACGTGATGGTTGTTCCAGGCCCCTTGGATTTCAATCTGCTCTTGGGGCGCGATTACACCTATGCCATGGGAGCGCTTGTCTCCTCCCTTTTTTGTGTGGTCTGTTTTCCACACGAAGGACGGATCATGACCATTGATCAACTTTCGTTCTTTGGTCCTGATATGGCAGCTGGCCCGCCATCATCCCTTCCTAGTTTTTATCCACCCATTGTATCTGCCCCACCGCAGGTCAACTATGTGGCTACCTACCCCGTGCCTGTACTCAGTGATAGTGCCGTTATTCATCAGGTACTGGGGGCATTGGGTCCTGACTTCCAGGATGTTTTCCTTCCATCTGGTGCGGAACTCTTGGAAGCCATGACTTCATATTCATTATGATGAGGTCTACCAGAGCATGGTTCTTTTTCTTGTGTCAAGCTCCTTAAATAATGAAACAAGGTTTGTTGGAGCAGAGTTCCTTGTCTTGTGTCAAGCTCCTTAAAAAATGAAACAAGGTTGTTAGAGCAGAGTTCCTTTTCCTGTGTCAAGCTCCTTAAAAAATGAAACAAGGTTGTCGGAGCAGAGTTCCTTGTCTTGTGCCAAGCTCCTTAAACCATGAAACAAGGTGCACTGAGGATAGTTCTTTTAATGTGTCAACCTCGTTAAAATAATGAAACACGTTCTTGTTCAATTCGAGCCTTTGATCAGATCTTGCAAAATCTCAGTCGAGTCTTTCTTAGATCTCGTAACTTGAACCTTCACTCCATCTGTCTTTCATATGGATTGAAGCTTGGGGGCCATGTACCTCGAATTGAGTCACCATGCTAGGGGCATGCTTACTTTTTCAAGCATAGTTTGTTTCCGTTTCAAGCTTGTGTAAAAATGAAACTGGTTTCAAGCATAGTTTATCTTTGTTTCAAGTTTGTGTAAAAATGAAACCAACTTCAAGCAGAGTTTCCTTATTTCAAGCTTGTGTAAAAATGAAACCTTCCCCATTTTATCTCTTGTGATTGGCATTTTATCAGCCTGTTTTTGCCAGATGAGCCTTGGTTTTCTCACTCCATCATCACTATCTGCTTGGCCGATCATATGCCTTCACTTGGTTGTTTTACCCGTTCCTGAGGAATCACTGCGATGAGTGGTCTTGTTAGCCAGCCTCTTAACCTTTATCTTGCTTTGAGCAGTTCCACCATTGCCGAAACCAGTTGCTCCCCTTTATACCACTCGTTGCTCCAGGAGGAGTCAACTTTCAGCGCTTTTTTGACTCTCTAAATATGAAAAGATTGCCGAGTCCCTTGTCGTTTTCGATCTCATTAAAGTGGACATGAAACGACATCTACCCAGTATACGTTTACCCCTTTTTCGGGCTGGGATAGATTATTTACGAAAAAGGAATACCCTAGCCTATTGCGACTAGGAGGTTTTCTCAGACAAAGTTTTCTACCTTTTCGGGTCTGAGAAACTATTTACGAAAGGGGACCTTTGGAGTTTACTTTTCTGCTGTCTTTTCAAACTCTCTAAACATGAAAAGACGCCGAGTTTTTCCTCTGTCAGACTCGTTAAACCCTGATGACATTGGATTCAGTCGTAATGACGGTATCCGAGTTCCTCCTTCCTAAGGCTCGTTAAATGTACTAGGATGGATTCATCCAAAGGACGGACTTATATGACAAGCATATGGTATCCTCTTCAAGCTTGTGTAAAAATAAAGAGGTACTCGCCAGAAATGGTGGGGGAAAAATGGAACCAATATCATTGTCGTGTTGGCAGTATGTCGCTCTTGAACATGGCACTTGTCTGCATTCGTGTCGGGTTGGGGACATCTCATCTCGTTTTCCACTTACCTCCGTGGGTTTGGGTGATCCATTTTGACCTCTCATCTGCTCTTTGCCTCGTCGCCATGACCTTTGATCCGTTGATGTCAAGTACTGCCAAACTCACTGTCGTGCCGTTTATGTGTTCAAGAGAAGTTGACCTCTGCAAGATTTCAACCTTCCTCTGATTCTCGTCTGATCTTGATTCACAAAGACATTATGTTCCTCTGTCTCGTTTCGATGATGTGGGAAACATTATGGCCCACCTTCGATCAAAGTCACTTCCTGTCGACTTCAGCTCATTATCCAGGAAGCTGATTTAGAGACTCCCTTCTGGTACCTTAGAGCCTGCATGCCTCAATGGCAGGTTCTTCGCGTTCGACGTGAGGTTTTCATCATTGGCCTCCGATCGAGTGATTCTACAGGTGTTCGATGCCAGCTCATTGATTCACACACCATAGATTGTACCTATAGTACCTTGAGGACCATTGTCATTAGTGGTGGTACCTCTCGCATCTGTTAACAACTTTCATCATTGGTTGGTAATCAGGCGATGTTCTTGCATGCTCGACTTCAGCTCACATATTCGCATGCTTGAACTTGTACTTTGGTCAGGTCGAGAAGGAGCACAAGACCCTGGATTCCTGTCTGTTATGATCCAGGCTGTGATTTTGTGGATTCTTATGATTAGTTACATGACTCGCTGATTGGATGGCTGCGACCATGCCTGAGTCTATTTATCGATCCTTACTGGATGGCTGCGTCCATGCCTTGGATCTGGATTATTGTATACTCTGTTATGGATGGATGCACCCATACCACATATATCATGTATTTGAGATATCAGTTGTACTTCTCTACACAGGTTTTCCGACGACGGTGTTTTCAGTTGGACACGTTCTCGTAAAGCATTTCACCCCTCTCTCTCTTTCGGGCCTCATGCTTTAGGGGGCATCTGTTACACAATAATTTGTCACCGCCCCTGCAATCCCCATCTCACCCATTGGAGGGTCGTTTCTGTGACCAATAAGCAGTGTCATGCCTTGCAAATACCATCATTGCATCCCTTTCCATGAGGAAAACATTGCTTCTGTTGATCATTTCCTGAGCAGAGCCCTAAAAACACCTGTTTTTTCCTTGGCGCTGTAGCCCGTTATGTACTCGCGCCAATGACAAAAATTAACACTGAGCCTGCACCAATTGGCGCTCTGTCCCAGTTAAGCACCTGCGCTAATATGATTTTGGAAAGTTTTTAAAAAAAGAGGCGAAGTCTTGATTACAACAACTTCGTGGATGAGTCATCAGGAGTGGTTTCGACTGAATAACCACGGCCTTCCTCCTTTGGCCTCTTGTTTCCACCTTATGGGGAACCTCCCAAGGGATAAGGCCTCCCTTCCACTATTGTAGGGATCCCAACCTCCTCCTCTCCTATATAAATATAGCCTTCATCCATTGATGAAGGGGTTGAGTGGCTGAATAGCGAGTCTCCAAGTTCCCAAGAGCCATCAGAGCCTTATGCTGCAAGAGCCTTGATTCATTCCCTTAAGGCCAAATCCAAGCAAGGAGATTATTGTCGAGAGATCTGAAGAGAGAGGTTTGTCCCATCCCCGACAGGATTTTTTGAGACGTGTTCCGCTGGCGACTCTCCGAAGGAGAATTCAGCGTCAGAGCTACGGTTGTATTCTTCTTTGATTGATTAATGATAAGAGACTATTGGTTATGGTTCCACTCCCATTGTTTATTATGATGATGATTTATGTCTTCTCTGACTGACATATAGTTGCATATACTGGATTTTACGCTTGCGTTTGTTTTGTTTCTTATGTGTGCAGGTGTCCGATTGCGGAGATCGTGAGGATTGTGATCTGCCGGAGCTAAGGAACGGGAGCGCTACTTTCTCTACGAGCGACAACGTTGGATTCTAGGTAAGCCTTCATCACTAGTTGGTTTATTTGAAATTAGGAACCTGCACTATAGCGTGAACGATTGTTGCTAGACCCGGTCTGGGCTACTAGGGATCGCCTCTGTCCGCAGAGGGGATTTACCTCCACAACAGATAGCTTCCTTGAAACTCTTCTTCCAGATACGCACATTCCCATCAATGAATGCCACATTCAAACCTTTTTATTCCATGGCTGATATAGACACTAGGTTCTTCCTCAAATTAGGTACATAGAGTACATCCTACAAGTGGAGGACTTGACCTTGAGACAAGTGGAGGGTCACAGTCCCTGTCCCTTTTACGAGATATGTGGGATTATCTCCAAGGATAATTTCTAGATTATTATCCTTCTCAACCATATAAAAAAGTGCTTCCTTGAACCCAGTGATGTTCCTTGAGGCACCACTATCTATCAACCAAACATCCATAGTGTCGGGTGGAGATGCAGCAGAGAGGGAAGATACAAGAATGAATTCATTTCTTTTATCAACAACATTTGATTCCTCATACCTGGAATTTCTCGACCTTTTGAAAGGTTGCCCATTTCCACTAGAGGAAGCCTTCCCCTTTCCTTTGAACCTATTGTTCCTTTGATTGCCATTCCTTCGGTTGTTGTTGTTGTCATCATCATCGGGAGAATCCTTCTTGAAAGGGAATTCTCTAGCATAGTGACCTAGCTTGTGACAAGTGTAACACTTACCTTTCTTTCCTTGCCCCCTTGCTCTTCCTTTGTTCCTTGGACCACCAAAGTTATTCTTCTTAGAATGAGCAACGAAGGCATCATTTCCTTCATTTTCATATTCCTTCATCCTTATCTCTTCTTGTACGCATCTCGATAATACTTCGTCAAAATAAGGTATGTAATTGTTATTGAGAATGGTAGTGTGGAATACATGCCATTCGGATGAGAGACCTCCAAGTGTGGTGAGAAAAATTTCTTGGTCAACTATTGTCTCCCCAATATCCAATAGATTTATTCCTGATTTCAGCCAGCTTCAGAAAATATGATTGAACAGACTCATCCCGGCTGTTCTTTAGATTCTTCAATTGGTTCTTGAAGAATAGGACTTGATTCACATTGTTGGCCTTGAAAATGTTGACCAACTTATCATAAATCTTCTTGGATGTGCCCAGCTCAAAGATGTAGGCAACTAGACTCTTATGATTTAAGTCCCTTATCATTAGCTTTGCTTTGATTTCCCCCTTCTTGTACTTTGATTTGGAAGCAACAGTCATAGTGGATGGAGGCTGTTGGATTTTACTCTGCACATAGTCCATGACATCTTGGTCTTCCAAATTAAGATCTAGTGTCATCTTCTAGGAATGGAAGTCTTCCTTCCTAGTCAATTTGTCATCAGCCTTAAAGCCATTGTAGTTTGAGTAACCCATCCTCTTCTTCGGTGATTGCTGCAAACTAGGGCTTTGTCTTCACCTCAGCTTTGATACCATGTAAATTTTTGCAAATGTTCTATGCTTGATGCAAATTTAATTTTTATCCCAATATCAGTTAGCAGTCACATAAAAAATAAAGTAAAATGCAGATAAACATACCAGTAGATCGACAGAAGACAAGCCAGAAATATATGTGTGTTAGTGCGTTACGACGATTAGTAGGATGCTTCAACCAACAAAGTCTCAATATGGTCAGCCAAATAGAAGTGTCACACGACCCTTTAGGACAACCAAAACAGTCAACCCCAAAAGTCAACAAAATTCAATGCTGCTAGTCAGTGGTCAACGCAAACAACAGTAGCAAGGTCAGTGCAACCAAGTCAAAGTCAGCGTTCAGCCTCGAGAATTGTGCCAAAAAATGAGGGTTCAGAAAATGGAAATTTTGGTTGAGTTTCATGTCAATTTGACCTTGCGTTGACCAAAGTCAATGCTAGTCAACGCTACTGCAGAAACCCTAGGCCGAAAACAAAATTTGCTGCTTGTTGAAATTTCCCACGTGTGAAGAGAAGAGCCTCCAAGGTGATTGGACCAATATGATGAGGAGAGAGAAATGTGTGAGGATGAGATGAGTGAAAATTTCCTTCATCGTTGACCAATATATATCCATTAATGAGGGTGTGTGACACATCTGCTTGGGCAGTAAACCTTCAGGCCGAACAACACATATTTTGAATAAATTCAAAATAAATGTTTTGCTCATCAGATCAAGATGATCTTTAGATCGATCTTGCACCTCTACGAAAGAGGAGTCCAATAAAAATATTGGGATCTTCATTTGAGCATCACAACATGGAGTTTGGACCTAGTTGTCCAAAATTAACAGTAGTGCTCATAGAGAAAATCGATCGAGAAGATTTTTGCAGAGAGGGGCAGAGATAATTTCCAGTTAGAGGTTTTCCTGAGCCAGGGAATACACTTCAGAGAAGACAAAGAGAAGTATGCAGAGGGGCAGCATAGCAGATACACAGAGCCAGCCGAGTCAGTGCAGTAGCCTTGAGGAAGTTAGTGATTCAACTGAGGATCAGTCAAATCCAGTGCCGAAGAGCCAGGGTGTGAGACTGGGAGAGGTCAGAGGGTCATATCTAGCCAGTAGAAGAGCCACCCAACAATAGTGACAGTCCCCACGCAGAGTGATGCAGATACTACACAAAGGTAGTGGAGGGCTTGTCATTCTAGGGTTTGGCTAGTTTGGGCTTCCAATGTCAGTGTGTGAGGTAATCTCACTATCTCTTTTTCAGTCAGATTCTTTGTGAGGATAGCCAACAAGGCATCCTAGTTTGTATTTAGAAAATTACTGCATAATAAAAAAACCCTCAATTATTGCATTGGTTTTCCCGCTTTGGGTTTTTCCAGAGACATTGGTCCAAAAACAATGGTGTCATGTGTCTATGATTTATTGTTGCGCAGATTTTGTTTCAGAACATTTATTTTTCCACATTTTAATTTTGTGAACATTGTAGTGTATGGGTTTCATTATTTACCGTAGAAAACAGTAAATAACTTGTTGAAGTAATTAACAAGTAGAATATTTCTCAACAGTTGCTGCAGTAGGATTCCAAATCTAGGAATATTCATAAGGCAAGGATCACACTCTATCCCATTGACATGTGACAATAGGAAAGATACCACTTACCATGAGGTAATGATCAAACTCTATCCTATTTTCTGTTGATCTTCCCAAATTTACCTTCAAGAGTTAGTGGTAGAACACCTGCATCTTTAGCTTGAGTGGGATGCCACTTACCATAAATGGTAAGGATCGCGCCTAACTCAAGTTTCCAACACCCATTGGCTAGATGGGTGAGAAAACTAGATGCCAACTGGGGTATACTATGTCACAACCAAAAAGAGACAATAGGCAGGATACAACTTACTGAGAGGTAAGGATCACACTTTATCTTATTGCTAAATAATAGGCGGGATACGACACGACTTATCGAGAGGTAAGGATCACCGTCCATCCTATTGTCCAGAGATATCTCAACCCGAAGATCTATCCAACTCAATTCCTCACCTTGAGAGCTCATACAAGGGGAAGAGCATAGCTCAATGTCCTTGATTAACCTAGACCCTTACCTGGGAGGGTCACATCCATTAGTCCAAGCTACTCTCTCAAGACCAAGAACTTCCTTTTGGCAAAGCCTTGGTGAGTATGTCTTCTATCTGCTCGTCAGTCGATATATGATTGAGTCTCTGGATTCCTCTTTTAACCATGTCTTGAATGTAGTGATATCTAATCTCAGTGTGGTTGGACTTATCATGAAGTACGAAATTCTCTACCAATCGGATTCCACTCTCTTGTCACAATAAACCATGGTCGTATCCAGGACTTACTCAGACAAATCTCCAAAGAGCTTCCTCAACCAAACTACCTTGTAGCTAGCTATACTAGCAACAATGTATTATGCCTCAACCGTACTCAAAGCTAAAAACTTCTGCTTGTTTCTCATCCAAGATATCATGGTAGACCCAAAACTAAAGCAACATACAAAAGTGCTCTTTTTTTCAATATCATTTTCGCCCTGGTCAACGTTGATATATCCATGAATTCTTCCATCTCTGAAATAGTACCTCAAACGAAGATTGATCGTCCATGAATATACCTCGACACATGTTTGGCATCGACGTAGTGTGCATGTAGAGGCTCTATCATGAATTGACTCAAAGTGTTCACTGCAAAGCATATGTCCAAATGGGTGTTCACGAGGAACATCAGAGCCCCAAGCAACTGTCTATACTCTGAAGGATTTGCTAGATCGGGTCCAACAACTTCTCCACATAACTTCTTGAAATTCATGTCCATGGGTGTGGCTAGGGACTTGCATTCTACCATCTCGAATCTTTCCAGCAACTTCACAACATATTTTCCTTGTGAGAGGAAACTTTGACTAGGCCTTTGCTACACCTCAAGGCCTAGGAAGTAGTGAATGAGTCCAAGATCCTTCATCTAAAATTCAAAGGCCAACTCCCTCTTACACTTGAACATGAGGGGCTCACTACCTGTCAAGAATAGATGGTTAACATATAAAACCAAAATAAAAGACATACCTTGGACCACTTTGAAATAGAGGTTTGGGTCAACACTACTTCTTGTGAATTCAATATTCACCAGGTAACTGTCAATGCGGGCATACCGAGCTCTGGGGGCTTGCTTCAAGCCATATAAAGCTTTCTTCAACTTGCAGACGTGAGTATTCCCGTCTTTCACTTAAAATCCCTAAGGCTGCTCAACATATACTTCTTCCTGTAGTATGCCATGAAGAAATGTTGTCTTCACATCCATATGGTGAAGGGTCCATCCTTGATTAGCAATAAGGAAAACAATAGAACGAATAGTAGTGTAGCAAGCAACGAGAGACAATATGTCATCATAGACTTCTCCCTCTTTCTGGGAGAAACCTCGATCCATGAACTTTTATTTTTGCTTCACAATGCTTCCATGAACCCTATGATTGATTTAATGTAGCCATTTTGAAGTCACATTAGATTTTCCTTTCGGTCTTGGAACAACATCCCATGCATCATTTTTCATAATTGATTCATAGTCTTTGACCATGACATCCTTCCAAAATTATTCTTTGACAACTTCTTCAAAGGTGGAGGGCTCAACCTGAATGGTTGTACCCATGGCTACAACGTATCATTGGTATCGACATGGCTTCTTGCTTTCTCTAAAGTTTCCTTTAGAGGGATATGCCTCTTAGCATCCTGTAATGTATCTCGAAGCCATACTTGTCTCTTCCTAGCAACAAGATCACTTGGAGGAGGATCAAAACGGTCCATAGGTTCCATGAGATCGTCAACAATTCCCTTCTCAGATTCCAGAACAAAAGGTCCTTCTAGTAGATCCAAATCATCATCCTTCTTCTTAAGAAGAGGAGGTAGAGGAAGGTCCCTTTATTTTCCAAGGGAAACATCTTCATCGAAAGTTACATCCCTTCTAAACTCAATCTTCCTTTGACCAGATAAATATATTCTAAAATCTTTAGAATTTTCACAATATCCAATAAATGTACCATTCTTTCCGGTGGATTCTATTTTTCTCCTCTTGTCCTTCGACACATGGAAATATAAGGGGCAACCATCTTGAGATGTCCAATGTTGGCTTCACACATGTGAATACTTCTTCGAGAGTATTGTTTTCCAAAGCTCGATGAGGAACCCTATTTTGAACAGATACTGCTATGTTTGTTGCTTCTCCCCAAAGGAACTTCAATAACTTTTGATCATGGAGCATAGCTCGGGAAAATTCCACAATGGATCTATTCTTTATTTCAGCCACTCCATTTTGTTCAAGATTATAGGGCACAATAGTTTCCTTCTTAATCCCAACTTGCTTGCAAAAGTCAACAAACTCATTTGATGTATATTCTCCACCATTGTCAGACCTGAAGACCTTGCTTTTATTCCATGTTTGATTTTTGATCAATATCTTGAAGTCTTTGAACATACAAAAAACCTCATCCTTATGCTTCAAGTAGTATATCCATGTCTTCCTGGAGTAATCATCAATAAAATTTTTGTAGTAGAGATGACCAGCAAGAGAATGCACAAGCATAGGTCCACATAGGTTAGGATGGATATGTTGGAGAATTCCAGTAGTATTGTTCTTGCTAGAGGGGAATGGTCCCCTTGTATTCTTTCCATTGACACATCCTGAATATACTCTATCATGTCTAGCTTGAACATTAGGAATCCCAGAGACTAGCTTCTTCAATTTCGGTAGAGCTTCATAATGTAGATGTGCCAATCTTCAGTGCCACAGTTCACTTTGATGATTAGAGTCATGGACCGTTGCTGGCAGAGGTCTTCCAAAGATTCTATAGAGTCCTTCAACTTTAGATCCCAAAGTAAAAGCATCCCTCATTCGAGAATTCAAAGGCTAGGTGAGGTATTTTCCATTTATGAAGGATAATCTCATCCCTTTGTCTTCTAAGGTAGAAATTGATACCAAATTATTCTTTAGTTTTGGAACATATGTTACTTCATGAAGAAGAATGAATTTTCCAGTGTCCAAATCAAATTTGACAAAACCAAAGACCTTCATTGGATATGTAGATTTTTCCCCAAGAATGATCCTCAAACTTGTCTCTCCCTCAGCCAGATTTGAGAGGACTTCCTTATATCCGGAGAAGAAGCCCCACTATCTACTAGCCAACTATCATATGAATCCGAAGGGGAAGAACTAGAAAGGGCATAAATAAGGATATATTCAGATTAACTGACAGTTGCATTGCTTTCATACATGGATTTCCTTGACTTCTTTTGATGATGATTGCCTTCTTCACGATCATTTGAAGCATCTCTTCTTCTTCTATCATCTCTTCCTCTTTGATACTCCATCTCGCAATCATCCTAGTCTCCTCTTGAGTGCATTTACCAACAAGCTCATCAAAATATGGGAGAAAATTATTGTTTCTTATAGTGGTATTCAAGGTTTCCCAAATAGGAGGAAGACCTTGAAGAGTTACCATCACCAATTCTCTGTCAGATATTGGCTCTCCTGCAGTTTTAAATTGATCCCTTAAGTGGCATATCCTCATAACATAAGGTTGCACTGATTTCCCCATGTTGATCTTCATTTCCTTGAGTTGATTCTTCAAGGAGAGGATATGCTTCAAATTGTTGTGTTCATATATCCTAACCAACTTATCATAGATTTCCTTATAACTTTTCAAACTTCCAACATAAACAAGTAAATTATCTTGCAAGGCATCAATAAGATTTTTTTGTTGCTTTGAGCTTGCCTTTCTTGTACTTGGATTTGGCAGCAGTGGGAGTGTTTTCTGAAGGCTCAATAATTTTCCCTTCCACATATTCCAAGACATCATTTTAATCCAATATTACTTGTGACCCGATCTTCCAAGCAACAATATTTAATGAGTCTCCCAAATTCCCATAATCCTTGAAATAAGAGGTATACATCTTGACCAAGTCAAATAGGCTCCTTCAACATATTCCAAAGATGATTGCTCTCATTTCTTGTCTCCTTGGGTTTGTCTTCACCTCAGCTTTGATACCATTTTAAATTTCCACTATTCTATGCTATAACAATCACTTTTAGCTCAATTATATTCTTAAATTAGCAATCTTTCAAAACAATTCAATCTTCCAATTAAATATCCAATAATTGTAGATAGAACAATAAAGGCAATAGACAATAGAAGACAATCAAGAGCAACATGAGACACAATATTTGGTCACAGACTAAGGAAAAACCCCACAAGGGGGAAAACCCTTTTCAGATTATTCTTCTTATTAGATTGTCATAAAATGTTTAGTAGAGAGTATAAAGATCCAATCCAACATTGAGTCAAAGTCAACCTTTAACTATCCAAATAGACAAACCAATATCCAACCAATGATGAGCAAAAAAAAATCAATTATGGCCAACTTCAAAGTTTGCAATTTTTTCCAAGTCAACAACTGTCAAATGAGCCCTAACCAATCCAAAAAGTCAACAGTCACATTAAATGAAGCTTGGTCAAAGGGCAACACACACTGCCTCTTTTACTGGTCAAACAAAGGTCAAAAAAATGCCAAACAAAGCAGTCAAACCTGGTCAATAGAGAGAGTCCCTATAGTGAAAGTCTGTAGTCAATGTAGGTCAAAGTGCCCAAATCTCCTCATTTTTTGTGCCAATTAGTGTGACCTAGTAGAAAAAAGTTGTTTCAAGCAAAAAAAATGTCAAACCATGCCAAAAATACCAAGGTCAATGCTAGTCAAATTCTCCTGCACAGAAAGTCATTGCAGAAATTTCAGTTGGGCAAAGACCCTTGCACATGTGAAGAGAAGATGTTGCCTCAGAATTGTATGAACCAATCCGATGTGGAGAGAGAAGATGTGTTGAGTTGATGTAATGCCAAATGAGGTGAGACTTGAATTTTATTTATATGCATTGTAGGGGTGCCAATTTTGTTTATAAGCTGACTCAAACAATTTTTCCATTGTGGGTTTTTACATCCAAATTATATTTTTACATGACCAAATTGAGTGCTTCCAGGTGAAATTTTAGGTCACTTTGAATGAGGAATATGTTCCAATGAAAGGAATTTATCCCTTAGTTTCCAAATTAATAACAAGAGACCAGGGTAAAAACCCAACACTATTTTCTATGAGAATATGAAATTTCAACAAGAGATACAATTTGAAATACTAGTCAAATAAAAGTCAAACTGACCAATAACCAACCCCAAGGAAACCTTGGTCAAATATCCCCCAAAAATCTTTAGAAGTTCATCCCTATATGTCTCAGAAATTCGACCATCTCTGCCTGAGAAATTCTCGGTCTTGCTACTCAAATATGCCCAAAAATTTGTCCTTCATTTGTCCTTCTTGTGATCTGAAATAAAGCTCAAAACTCGTCCGTATCTGCCTCAGAATAGTGCCTCAGATGACCCAAATTCTTGCTCGGATAATCCAAAAATGGATTCCCAAAAGTGAAGGAAAAATTGGCATTATATAAAGGTTAAATGATATGAATGGGTGTGACCCTTGGTTGGAGCTGAGTTTACTTTATGCCAGGCCCACTTAACAAATTTTGGAGGAAAAATTTAAATTTATTTGAATTTCAAAATTTAATCTTTCCTCTTTTATATTTGACTTAAAATACAATTTATGTTCGTAATTTTTCTCTTATTTGGAGGGTTGAATAAATTAGTTATGAAGACCGACTGAAGCTGCAAAAATTCAACGTATATGAGGATAACCAAGCCTTATTTTACAAATTTTACAACACCCCTAAAAACGTTTACTTGAGCGTTCAAGTAGGTGAAAGGTCACTAGTTGACCTTGAAATAACAATGCTAAAACATAACAAAATTCCAAAAATAACCCACACGTGGGAGAAAAGTGATTTTTACCATGACATCATCCTCAAAAATAGGCAATGAGGCATCAAGAAACTAATACAAGGGATCGAGAGTGCTCCTCAGTCCAAGAAATGCCCAAAGTGCACGTGCACATCTCCAGAAGATGCCTCTTCCGCCATGACCTGATCCATGAAATGATGTATGCCATCCCTTGCATGCATGTGGGAGTGACATGACACCTCTTAAGGCAAGCACTACAATAAAAAAGAGATGTGTTACCCCTCCAAGTCATCTCTGTTATAACCATCCTCATCTGGGCTTTGGAACAAGGTAATGTTCATCAATGATGGTCAAGGCCAATTTGGGGGCATCCTAGGTCCATTTGGGCACATAATCAAAGTCCTAAACAAAAAATTTTAGGCTTAACATTTCAAAATCTAAATGCTCATCAAGGGGTGTAGCATCATGTGGAATTTTCTCAAGGCCCAACACTCATTTATGGAGGGCCAATGTTTGGGCCACAAAGTTAGGTCTGCTTTAAGAAAAGGGAAAAGAACATACTGGAAGGTGTTGAAGAAGAACCAGACCATCCCTCAAGGGACCTCTACTGCATATGTGATACCACCTGAACACAACCTCTCAAGATCAAGTGAGATCAAATTCATTAGGGAAATAAAACCATTAAAGCATCATAACAAACCACATCTAATGTTAGGGGCACAAGAATGCTTCACACAAAATTTAATTTCAAATGTTTAACTAGATCAGGATTTGTAAACAAGTTCCCTCACTTATGTTAGGGATGAGTAGGTCAACTTCCATATTAGGTGTTTGCAGCCCCCAAGGGGAGTGACATGTCCCAGGTCAGCCTGTCAGTCAATAGGTGTGTGTGATAATGGTAGTAGTAGAATAGGAGAGACTTCAAGGAAGGTTCCACAATGATGAGACCAAATAATGGGGGTCCATCATACTGAGTGTAATGATATAAGGAAGGAGAAATCATGGTGGCAAAAGTTACCCCTTTCCCCAGGCTGCATTTTCCACCCATTTGGTGTGCTTTTTTACTTTAATGATTTGCCTTTATTTGGGGCATGGATTTGTTTTTTCCAATACCCCTTTAAGATGTAGCAATTTTCTGCTCATTGGGGTTGGGACATTAAAAAGTTACTTTATTTGAGTTGAAGCACTGAATGCTTGAGGAACTGGGTTATGGCTAATGAAGGGGTTAAAGCTCATGCTAGAGTTTTACTCCAAGAAATAAAATATAATCCTATATACGCTAAAATTGTAAATAAATTGCGTATAAAGAAACCTAGAAAAAAAAGGAAAAAACCACACAAAGTACTTCACATTGGTAGATTAGTAGATATAATGACGAGAAAGTCTTATATAGAAAATTATCTTGATTTAGGAAGTCCCATTGTAAAAATTCATCTAAATAATATTGCAATTCCTAATAAACTCATAGATCTATGTGCAACAATAAATGTAATAAAATGAATAATGGATGAACTACAACTAAAAAATCTTCGTTATACACCAATTGTAATTCAATTAGATCTACTATCAAACTAGAAGGTGTATTAGACGATATTCTTGTTTCATTAGATTCATGGGAGCACTCTCTTGATTTCATGATTTTAACTTGTAAAACCAACTTGGGAGGCTATCCATTAATTCTAGGAAGGCCATGGTTAGCCGTAGTGGATACATTTATTAGTTGTAGATTTGAAGATTTGACTATTTCTAATGGAAGTACAACAAGTAAATTTACATTATACCCTCCTGCACGAATAATAATGAATTAGAAGATATTGAATAGATTGATGATACAAATGATGGTGAGATAGTGCAACTAATTCCAACAATTTCACAAGCCATGATCTTCAAACAAGATATTAACGAAAGTCAAATTACAAAATTTATTAATAATTACTACTTTCCTCAACATATTGGGGGCCAGGTTTGTTATTCTCATATTTTTGACAATTTTTTTAAATAAAATTGCACTAAAAAGAATCTTTTACCCCGGGGTTCCATGCTATCAATTAATTCCATTATTGAATTTGATAGTATTTTTGTAGAGGTTTCTCTAGGAAAATATTTAAACATCAATTCAAGTCTGGAAAAATCTCAACAATCACAGGTAATACAATTGTTTCAAAAACATACTACTGCATTTGTGTCATAATACAGAAATATGCGAGACCTACATCCTAATACATGTATGCATCACATTTATATATAGGAGAATGCTAGGTCTATTAGGAAACCTGAAAGGCGAATGAATCCTATGTTAAGAGAAATTGTAAAGGAGGAATTATAAAAGTTATTAAATGTAAATTTCATTTATCCAATTTCAGATAGCTAGTGGGTATCTCCATTGGTAATTGTGCCTAAAAAGAACATTAAGTAGTGAGTCTATATAGATTACTGATAATTAAACAAAGCTACTTTGAAATATCATTTCCCTTTACCCTTCATAGAAGTGTTAGATACCTCGTCATGAAATAAACATTTCTATTTTCTTGATGGTTTTAGTGGATTGAATCAAATATAGATTGCATCAGAAGATCAAGATAGGACGACATTCACTTGTCCATGGGGAACATATGCTTATAGAGTATTACCCTTTCGACCATGTAATGCTCCTGCTACTTTTCAAAGGGAAGTATTAGGTATCTTCTTTGACATGATTCATGATTGTGTAGAAGTATACATGGATAATTTTACAGTCTATGGTAATAATTTTGAAGAATCTTTGGAAAATTTGGAAAAGGCTTTTTGCATATGTGAAGAAAATAATTTATCTTTGAGTCATGAAAAATGCCATATGTTATTTAACAAAGGTATTTTTTTGGGCACCGTTGCACGAACCATGGACAAAGCAGGGACGTTTTTTTGGAAGCGGGAATGTGGAAGCGTCATTTCCCAAAAATCTAGGCAGCGAAGCGTCTCATATATATATATATATATATATATATTGCATTTATATTAAAAAAAAATTCCCAAATACCAAAATAGTTGAAGAAGACATGAAAACATGCATATTTTTACATAAATCAAGATAGATATGGCATCCATGATTCCATTGTACATCAATGATTAATTATTCAAGCATAAACCATCTAGATTATATCAATTACAAACATACATCAAATTTTTAAGCATATCATAAAACATAAAACATTTAGAAGATAAAATCATCAAACCTTCAAGTAACTTATCTAGCAAGTGAGCAACTGTCAACATGAGTCATGTCCAAAATTCAAATAATAATGTTTACAAAATAGGCCACTTGGCCACCACCAAGACTCAAGTACAAGCTGAACTAGGAAGAGTAAGACAAAAAAATTCAAATTCACAACAAGGCTACAAACCTAATATATGACAAAAGTAGTAAACTGTGAATATATCTACTAATCCCTTGTCCTTCCACCACGAAAATGACATGAGCCTCCACGTGGTGACAATGAAGAAGATGGTGGCTCTAGAAGTTGTGGCAATGGAATTGATGAAGATGAATCCCCTGTTGTTGGTGTTGAATCATGGAGTCCGGGAACCAAGGGACTAGATGGGGCTGACATCTCAACTCGATCATCATCTTGGATAAGAGCATCCTCCAGTTTCTCTAATCGCAACACTCCATCCTCCAAATTGGGCTCCTCTGGATTTCTGTCCCAAACCTTAAGGTCTTTATTATTATTTGCATCATCACAGTGATGTGACAACAATCACAAGTTGTGTGAACATAAACCAAGCTCTCTACTTGGTCTAAACTCAACCTATTCCTTTTAAGAATATGGATGATAGAATGAGAAATCCAGCACCTCTCTGCAGAAGAATTGGTTACAACCTGTGATAGCACCTGCAATGCTAAAGTTTGTAGAAGTGGAGTAGTACCACCATGCATGTTCTACCACTTAAGAGAAGAAAAATGATCTCGATCTCTAATAGCATGCATGCTCCCAAATGGACTAGTTCTAAGTGTATAGTGTCTCAAATGTTTCCGTAGCATGGCATAATCCTCCTCATTAGGGACTAATTTATCCAATGCTTTCATATAACCTTCTAGAACCTCTAAATATTGGTGTGGTTTTTTCTCGCTCCCACCCAGGTGCTAGTGTTGAAAGCCATGATGGTTGATAGTATTTAGGTGTCAAAACATATGCTAAGGCATGCAATGGAACATTTATCATATCCCATCGTTTTTCCACCTATGCATGAATATAATTGTACAAGGTGATATCTCTAGGCTCAACAATGTTTTTAATCTTCCCCAACATGTTATCCATTTGCTCATACACATCCCCAATTATTGGCCAATCCGAATCTGCAAACTTGATCATGTAATAAATTGGTTTGGTGAATTTCAAAACATATTTAATCTGTTACCAAAAGTAATTGTCAAGAATAGTGTATTTGGCTACATTAGCACCATATCTATCAGTGTCAATTTCTCCCATGATTTAGAGGTCACCATATTAGTTAATTCTTGTCTCACCTTCACTAGCCGCCTAAAGGTGAGGTAATCACTTGCAATTATTATTTTTTCAAGTTTAAGAAACCACAAATTGGAGTAAGTGCCATAAACATAGTTTACCCTTGTATTCCCTGTGATAAATTTAATGAGTTGCTTCCCTCTCTTGTAAAGCTCATTAATCCATCCAAATTTTTTACGCTTCACAATGTCGTGCATCAAAAGGTTCAATGTGTGCACCAAACAACTAGACCAAAAGATGTGTGGAAAAATGCACTCATTGATTTTTCTTGTTGCCTTACAATATGCTGCATTATTAGTGATCACTTGACCACATTATTAGGACCAACATCTTTGATTGATTACAATAAGAGATATGCAATTTTTTTGGAAATTGCACTGATGGATGAGTCATGACATGTAATAAACACTGCACCGCTAGCAGAAACACCAAGAAGATTTATCAAATGTTGGTTTCTAACATTTTTCTACCCATATGATGTTGGAAAATTGGAAAGGAAGAAAATTTTTCTCTTTGTTGATAATTACTTGAGATTTATTCGAGTTATTATTATCTTTCTTATGTTCTTATTTTATCTTATTTCATCAAGCAATTACCAAAACCAAAACAAGAAGATAAAGGACACCAGGTGTAGGCACACAACCAGGGAAAAACCCATATATAGGGGAAAACCAGTTAGGAACTCTTCCTTCATTAGATACATATGAAAATGAGACAACCAAGACCTTAACCAACAAACCTTCCTCCTCCACCAAGTCAACCTTTCAATGAGGTACAACAAAATTTAATAGTAGAAACTTCAACCCAACATCAATCCGGAAATTTCGGGCCAGCTTCATGAGTAGCTTTAGAATTTCAGCCCCCACAACAACTGTAGAATTTCAGCCCCTCCAATAGCTTCAAAACTTCGACCTTGATGCAAAAACTTCACAACTTTGACCTTGATGCAACAAATTCATAACTCCGATCTTGATGCAAAAACTTCACAACTTCGACCTTGATGCAACTTTAAAATTTCGTTGCACATGAGAGAGAGAGAGAAAGACCCAAAAACTTTGTTTCCAACTTCCTTCTTGAACTTCACACTTTTTCTGCTTCCCAGCTTCTGCAATTTGAATTTGTATGTGATATCCTCCAAATGAGTTTAGTTTCTACTTATATATAGTCATATTAGCTGATAGAATTCTTCTAATGAGGTCGACTTGGTAGAGGAGGCCTAATTGACCTAAAATACAACAAAATAATTTTCTTCTTTGATAAATAAATCCCAAGAAGGGTTCTTTACAATATGACATGGACAAGGACACTTGACATAAACCATAGAGGTCTTCAATAGAGACTTTCACCTAAAAAAAATTGGCCCAAGCATGAAACCCATGCTTTAAAAAGCCAATTTATTTAATAATAAAATTTCTTTTTCTTTCTTTTGATAAATACATTTCATTATGAATCAAGTAAAATTATGAAGACCGACACTAGTTACATTATTCAACATCTGATACAATGAATACCCCAAAATCCACCCACTCATTTGTAAAACATGTCAAAGCTCTTTGAACCTTTGCTTTTTCTCTTTCTAATAACACTGTTCTAGCTTTCTCATAGTTGGGGCTCTTGTATCCTTTTGGGGCTTCATTGATGGCCTTAACCATATCATGCCAATAGGGAGAGCGAAACACATTGAATGGTAAACCACAAGCACAAAGAAACCATAATATCTTTCCATCCACATCATCCCTCCCAGCAACATTCAAGAAATCTCCTATTGTTCTTCTACTTTCATAGGTTGCAGAAGTACCATGAGGAGATAAGCTACCAAATCTAGAGGTTGCAGTTGATTCAAAATGAGTTTTTTGTTTCTTGTATTTATGTTGTGCATCCTCCTATATTTGGATGTATTTTCTTCTTTGTTCAGTTGGAACCTTTGGACAAATTTCTATCCCCACAACACCCTTTTTTTCATCACTATCCAACACCCCACAATGATGCCTCCTCACACGAGTATATGAACCACTATATGGTTTTCCTCCAAGATAACCATGAGGGCACAAAAACTTGTAGTTTCTACCACCTTTTTCCCCTTAAATTTTGGTCACAAAATTTCACAAGGGTGTCAATGCAACTTTCCCCTCTAGCATTTCAGTTTTCTCTTCACCCCCTTCCTCCTCATAATTGGTTTTGGGGCATCATATTTCAAGTGATGGGATTCAAGTTGATTCAACAAAGGTTGAAGTTATTGCTAAAATCTTAGTACCTAAAACTCAAAAAAATCTAAGAGGTTTTCTTGGATATGTTGGTTATTATAGAAGATTTATAGAAATTTTACAAAAATAATCTCACCACTCTTAAATTACTTGTCAAAGATAGTGAATTATATTGGAATCCTTCATGCCAACTTGCTTTTGACACTTGAAAAACTTTTTGAAGCACCGATTTTAAGGTTACCTAATTGGTCTCTTACATTTCTTACTTCTACAGATGCTTCAAACATTGTCTTAAGAGTTGCATTAGGGCATAAAGAGCATCAAATTCCTTATGTTGTTTACTATGTAAGTAAAAAAAGACTCCTTCAAAGTTAAATTACATCGTAATAGAAAATGAGTTTCTTTCCGTAATTCATGCCATTAACAAATCCATACATTATATTACTAGGCATGAAACTTTTGTCATACTGCTCATTTTTCCATTCGATACCTAATGAGTAAACGGATAAATAATGATAGAGTTACTACATGGATCTTGTTGTTGCATGAATTAAATATTACCATATTGGATAAAACATGGAAGGAAAGTACCGTTGTTGATTTTATTTCTCAAAACCAAAACGTAAATGAATCAATTCTTATAATTGATAGATTTCCTGATGAACATATATTTATAATTGCTATTAAAAATTCTTGGTATGCATATATTGCTAACTATCTGGCCACATGGAAGTTGCCTCAACAATTGTCACTTAAAGTGAAACAAAGAGTTATCAGACTTAATGCATCATACTCTTGGATAAATAGAGAACTCTTCCGAAGCATACTTGATCTTATAATCATGAGAAGTGTAAGGGAAGATGAGGTATTGGACATATTGATAGCATGTCATGATGAGCCATGTTGAGGGCATTTTTTTGATCAAAGAACTGCACATAAAGTCCTTCTTTCTAGATATGATTAGCCTACTCTTTTTAAGGATGGTAAAGACAGAAGATGTGAAAGCTGTCAAATAACGAGTTAACTAAATGAATAAAATGAGATGCCTGTACAACCTCAGGTAATCATGGAGCCATTTGAAAAATTGGCTCTAGATTTTGTAGGACCAATAGCTCCAACATCTAAGTAGAAAATGAATATTTTTTTCTATACTAGCTATTTTGTTAGAAATATACACACCCCAGGTTTGGTCTATGTTTTATCTAGAAATATAAACACCCTTGTAGTGCCTAACTTAAAAAATTTAGCACAAAAAAATATACCATGAATTAGATCGTAATAGTACACAAACATTAATGTGCCCAAACTTGTTTCTTATCAATCCTTTAATAAGAAAATCTTAGGGTTCCCATATTAGGGATAATGGCCCTTCATATCCTAGTACAATGCCTAAAATATATTGTCTTTCCTTTGACTAAATTACCTATGGCTAAGGCAAATTCCCTTTTTTCCTCTTCTACCCAAACAAATATTGTGGCAATAATTTTCCCATAAAAAATAATAATAATAATTTACATACTAGGAAATTGTCAAAACCTTGCTATTGTATCTCCTAAAACTCTACAACAAACCACTGTCTAGCTCAACAACTCCTTTTTAGACCTTTTCGCCCTTGCTTCCCGCAATTCCAACTTCTAATCAACCTGCACAAATACCTCTACTACCTATTTCAGTCTTGTTTCCAACGCTAACCAAGTACACGACTACTTCACTAGGTGTATGGCTACTTCACTAGGGCTATGGCCCTTTCCTACAACCCTTAAAAAACAATCTCCACAAGGCTTGTTGCCTCTCCTTAGCTGTGACCTCCTTTGGTTGTTAACAACTTGTATTTCCAACAACATATCTCCTTCTCAAACTCCTTTTCTACCACAAAAACCATGTTGTCATATTGTGGCTCCTTTTTTGCCTTTTCTCATGCTTATAAGAAGAATTGTCTCTTCACCCTTCTTGTCCATAAGCCTCTCCATTAGATTGCTATATATGCTTGTCCTTAGGTCGCCTTAGGAAGCCATTGTGTTCATCAAGGAACCTCCAAATCAACATTTACATTAAATTAGAATATTAAATTCTCTTTCTTGGGTTCCAAGCCCACTCCTTTAGGTTCAAAATCCCAAACTGTTAATTTTCCAATGTTCTATGGTGTAACAATATCTTATAACAATTATTCTTCCAATAAAATTAATGATACAATATATTTTCAATCACCCAGTAAAAATAAACAATTGTAGATAGGACATAAAACCATATGTACTTTAGATGGAAACCAGGAATAAAAGAGATACAAACATTTGGTTCAAGACTAGGGAAAAACCCCACAAGGGGGGAATCCTTTCCAAATTATTCTTCTATAAGATTGTCATCAAATGTTCAGCAGATAGATAAATAGCCAAAGTACATCAACGAATTAGTCAAAGGTCAAAGCCTTTACTAAAAAAATCAACCAACCAATATCCAATCCAATATAAGCATAACAGCCAAATCCAGGCCAAAGTCAAATTTGCAATTTTTCTGTCAAAGTCAACAACAATCAAATGCAACCCTAATCAGTTGCAAGTCAATGGTAAAATCTGCTCCAAAAGGTTCAGTCAATGTGTCAAATAATGCAACCTTCCTTAATTGGTCAAAATCAGTCAAGACAGTCTCAAAAGTATGCACACAAAACTTATTCAAAGTCAAAGTTTGTCCTGCGAAAACCCTAGCTTAGAAAGCGTAGTCAACACTGGTCAAGACACCCAAAAAATTTCTATCAAAGTCCAAGTCAACGTGGCCCTCCAAAATAGATCCAAATCCAAGTCAAACAATGTCAAGTTCCCCAAGTCAACACTGGCCAAATAGTCCCAAAACATAAGTCAACTATAGTCAACATAATTACCCTCTCTCTCCTTCACACATGTGAACTTAGACCCTACAATTTTAGACCAAATCGAATCAAGAGAAGAAGAGATGCATGTGTGATGATTCGTCCAAGTGATTCTAAGTGATGTATATTTATATGTAGTCTCAGGGGGTCGAATTTCCTGTTCCCAGTCGACTTGTACTTTTTGTGTTGTCATGGTTACATTAAAAATAATATTTTCCCATGTGCAAATTAATTTTTTCCAACAGCAAGAGGGGTCTCCTTAGGGTGAGAAATGATTCCTAAGGAGGGAATTTCTCCTCGAGTTTCCAAATTTCAACACTCCCTCTTAACTAAGGAGGAATTACTGACAACATCATATGTCTCATCTTAGATGTATCGACATCATCATCACTATATCATATCATATCTCATCTTTGCTCATCTGCTGAACACTCTTGATCTAAATAATAATAATCATCACAAGGGAGATTAAATTTTCCACCCTATATCCAATGGCAATAAAGGAGATATAACTTACCATAAGAGGTAAGGATCACACACACCTATTGTCCACTGATCTTCCCACCTTGATCCTCAGGAGTCAAGTGGTAGAAAACCTGCAACTAGACGCCATATACAACTTACCATAAATGACAAGGATCACCCACGTCTCAAATATCCTCACCCATTTGCTAGTTGGGTGGAAATTCCAACAAGTGCAACTTGTGGGTAGGATGCATACTAGGGTATACTCAGTGAAGTTTCAAACTTGACATTAGGAACCAGATACAACTTACTGTAAGTAGTAAGGATTAGCCATGCCTTAGGGACAAATAGGAATTTCCAAAAGTGGCAAGGATCAATCATCCCTTCAAATAACTATAGAGGAGTAGGGGGCTGATACAACTTCTCATTAGTGACAAGGATCAAACTCTCCCTAACATCCTCAACCCCAGGAGCTCTTCAGGCTCAATTACTCTCCCTTGGAGCTAAAAAATGGGGGGAGAACATAACTCAGTGTTCTTGATCAGTCGTGACCCTTTCTTGGGAGGGTCACATTCACTAGTCCAAGTTTCTCTTTGAAGAACAAGAAATTCCCTTTCGGAAAAGGTTTGGTAAGAATGTTCTCTATCTGCTCATTAGTCAAAATGTGATGGATTCTTATGGCTCCTCCCTGCACCATATACTGGATATAATGATATCTAATGTCAATATGCTTGGAATTTTTGTGGAACACATGATTCTATGAAATTAAGATCCGACCCTTGTTGTCACAATATATCATAGTCGTATCCAATACCTATTAAAACAACTATCCAAAGAGTTTCCTCAACCAAACTACCTCAAAAACAGCCATCCTAGCAACAATATAATCAACCTCAATCATGCTAAGAGCTACAAAATTATACTTTATGCTCATCCAAGATATCATGGAAGACCTCATGGTAAAACAACACCCTAATGTGCTCTTCCTATCAACAACATTTCTGGCCCATCAACAACAATGTATCCATGTAGTCTCACATCTCTGGTAGTATATCTTAGTCCAAGATTAATAGTTCCGTGTAGGTATCTAACACATGCTTAGAAAAAATCCAGTGTGCATCTAGAGGCTAACCCATAAATTGATTCGTGTTGATAGCAAAACATATGTCCATCGTAGTGTTCACCAAGAACACCAGTGCCTTAATCAACTCTCAATACTGAGAGGGTTTTTCCAAATTGGGTCCTGCAACTTCATCACATAACTTCTTGAAATTCGTCTCCGTTGGTGTGGCCATGGACTTACATTCTACCATTTCAAATATTTTCAGCAGCTTGACAACATATTTCCCTTGAAAAAGGAAAATCTTACCAAGTATTTGCCACACCTCTAAGCCCAGGAAGTAGTGCATCAAACCAATGCATTTCGTTTTAAATTCAGAGGTCAGATTCCTCTCACACTTGAGAACAATAGGCTCTCCACTTGTCAAGAATAAATCAACATATAATACGAAAAGCAGGGGCATACATTAGACAACTTTGAATTATAGGTTCACGTCAACATTGATTCTCACAAATCAAGGCTTCATCGGGTAGCTATCATTGCAGTCATACCAAGCCATAGGGGTTTGCTTTAATCCATAAAGTACTTTCTTCAAATTGCATACATGAGTCTTCTTGTCATGTTCTTCAAAGTCCTATGGTTTCTCAACATATACTTCTTCCTTGAGAATGCCATGGACTAGCATTCTACCATTTCAAATATTTTCAGTAGCTTGACAACATATTTCCCTTGAGAAAGGAAAATCTCATCAAGTATTTGCCACACCTCTAAGGCTGGGAATTAGTGCATCAAACCAATGGCTTTAATTTCAAATTCAGAGGATAGCTTCCTCTTACACTCAAGAATAAGAGGCTCTCCACTTGTCAAGAATAAATCAACATATAATACGAAAATCAGGGGCATACCTTGGACAAATTTGAAGTAGAAGTTCGGGTGAGAATTTCTTTTCGTAAATCCAAGATTCATATGGTAGCTATCATTGCGGTCATACCAAGCTCTAGGGAATTGCTTCAATCCATAAAGTACTTTCTTCAACTTGCATACATGAGTCTTCTTATCATGCTCTTCAAAGCCCTATGGTTGCTCAACATATACTTATTCCTTGAGAATGCCATGTAAAAATGCGGTCTTCACATCCATTTGGTAAAGTGTCCATCCCTGGCTAGAAATAAGAACAATGATAGATCAAATGGTAGTATAGCGCGAAATTGGAGCAAAAATGTCATCTCAGTCCTCTCCCTCTTTTTGGGAGAAACCTATAGCCACAAATCTCACCTTATAATTCTCGATACTTCCATTTGCACCATACTTAATCTTGTACAACCATTTATAAGTCACAATAGAATTTATTATGGTCTTGAAACCACTTCCCACACATTTTTATTTATAATAGATTCATATTACTCGTCCGTAACATCCTTCCATACTTGTTCATTGATTCTTAAAAGGTACGCAATTCAACCTGTATAATATTGATCATTGCTACAACGTATCCCTGATATCGGCATGGTTTATTGCTTTTCTTGAAGGTTTCTCTTGTAGCAACATGTCTCTCAGCCTCTTGTAAAGTGTCATAAAGCCATAGTGGTCTCTTCTTGGCAGGATGATTACATGGAGGGGGATCCAAGGGGTCCATGGGTTCCATAGGATCATCAACAACATCATTCTCTGGCGTTGGCATAGGAGAGTCTTCTTGTTCATCCATGGAATTATCATTTATTTCATCATAGACGTGGGGAGGTGTGTCCATTGCTTTCCCAAGGGTAACATCTTCATCAAATGTCACATTCTTGCTAAAATATTTCTTTCTTGAAGCTTACAACTTGTCCCTTTTGTCCCTCGACACATGAAATTAGATAAGTCAACCAAAGATCCTCAAATGTCCAACATTGAGCTTCACGAATGTGAAAAATTCTTTGGGAGTCTTGTCACCCAAGGCATGATGAGGAGTCCTATTTTGAAAGTAGAAAATATTTATGGCAACTTCTCCCCATAGAAACTTCAGTAAATTTTGATCATGTAACATGGATCATGAAACTTCCATGATGTTCTTGTTCTTCCTTTCAGCTACTGTTATTTTTTGATTGATTTGGTGGCATCAGATAAGCGTTCTAGTCTCAATTTGTGTCTAAGAGGCTAAGGAACATGAGATTTCCAAAACCCAGTAAAATTTTCGTGAGATAAGCTTGCAAAATGCCTTAATTAAATTAATTAGCAATCATTTATATAGTTCCTAAGTCTAACTTAGGAAAATGGTTAATGAAAGTGAAAATATTGAGGAGATTGACTTATGCTCTAGAGACTTCCAGAAAATAACTTGGATAAATTGTAAGATGACCCTAATCATTGATGAGGATCTAATCATGTCTGTTGAAGCTCCAATGAGAGATTGCAAGAGCAAGTCGATGGGTTGGAGAAGGACACAAGAGGGAGATTAAGAGCTAATGTAGATCGAGTTACCTAGTTGTAGTGATTCAACAAGGGAGAAAGTTCAAGTCAGAGAGAGAGGATCAGAGAGAGGAAGCGACAAATAATTCAGGAGGAGGATTTAAAAGAGTTTCGTAGTGGTTTTCCAGTGCCGAAGGGGCAGGAAAAGGGAGGCCAAAATTATTCTGTAGAGAGGTCGTGCAACTAGTTGGAGTAGCCAGGAAGCCTAGGGAAAATTCCAAGAGAAAGGTTGTTTCAGTTGCTAGAGGCTGGAAATATCATTCGTGAGGTAGAGCGATTTTTTCTAGAGGCAAAGGGAGGCATGAAGACTCATATGGAGACAATTTTCAGGTAGTGGGTGGGATTCTAGGCCAACAATGCACATTTCTAGCAGAAGCCAAGTTTCCAGTGAGAAGTGCAAGCAGAGTAGTTGAGGCCGAGTTGGTTTGCAAAGGGAGAAAATTATCTCCCGATAATTTTTCCAATATATTTTTTGGATGATTGCTAGTTAGGTATCTAGATTATTGTACTCTACGAATTTTCTGCATAATAATAAAATAAATCCTCATCTACTGCACTGGTTTTCCCTTCAGGGTTTTTTTGGGGACATTGGTCCAAAAATATTGGTGTCATTTTTATTGTGTGTGCATCTATTTCTTAGTTCCTATTTTATTTTTCTTTTACACAACATATTTTATGGCGAAGATTGCAATTGTGAATTATTCGTTAATTTCCATAAACAATTAAATTGCTATCAGTTAGGAAAATAATATCCAGTAATTGCAATCAAGGAATTTTCACAACTACTCCATTTTTCTAGGGGGTTTTATGGTATGATGGTCTCCTTGTTGATTACTGTTTTCTTGAAAAATTCAATGAACTCATTTGAAATGAATTCTCCTCCATTATGAGATCTGAAGACTTTGATTCTCTTCCCTATTTGATTTTCTATCAGAGCCTTGAAGTCCTTGAACATTTTAAATTCTTGGCCCTTGTACTTCAAGAAGAAAATACATGTCTTGTGGGAGAAGTCATCCACAAAGAGTATGTAATATAGGTAGCCATCATGATAAGTAATTGACATGGGTATCAGAATGTATGAGTTGTAGTATTCCACTG